>PVJA010000178.1:174652-212814 GCA_004027025.1 Myocastor coypus
AAAAAAAAAAAAAAAAAAAAAAAAAAAAAAAAAAATATATATATATATATATATATATATATGTATATATATATATATATATATATATCATAACCTTATAACATTTCCATGTTTGAACTTAGATTTACCAACACGTTTTGAGCAATATTTTAACTATTGCATAATGAATTTATCTGTGTATCAGGTGACAGATGGAACAAACAGGTTCTGAGGGTTATGGTTGGAATCACGGCTGCTTTTCATGAGTTGGAACTGCTAGTGTGACCATGTGGTGTTGGCCGGTCCTCTGGAGATGGCATCTGGAATAGCAAAACTGACTTACCTCAAGTCAGTTCAGAGGGTCATGGGCAGGCTCAATCCAAGCCCTGATGTAAAGGAGTGAAGATGACTCTCTAGACCTGGTAAACAAGAGAAAGGTTAAACAATCCCTCTGGAGGCCAAGAGCTCTCCAGGAAGGATGCCATTCTAATTCACATAAAACGCTGAGTTCTCCTGGGGTTACAGTGCCCCTGTAGGCTGCAGCATGCTGCTGGAAACTATGGAAATGGTTAAAAACACATGCAACAGTGACAGATAAGCAGAAGCAGAGGTAGAGGCAGACTGGCCCACATTTTTTTTTTAAAGAATTTTTTATTTTATTTATTCTTTTTTTTTTTTCTTGTTTCAGAACCTTTATTTGTTTATTCACTCATTTTTATGGCCGGCTCAACCCACCCCGAGGACAGGGCTGGCGCAGCATGTGGTGCCGGGGATCGAACCGCAGTCCCTGAAGCCGCCCAAGCTTCCCCAAGCAGGCGCTTTAAACCACTAAGCCATCCCGCCGGGCCCGTGGCCCACATTTTTTTTAACGTAAGACAAACAAACAGACAAAAAGACAATAAGGCCACAAGACAAACCTAATCAAATGCTAGCCAAACCAAGTCAAATGCTAGCCATGTTCCGATCCATCATCATAGAAGGGAGTTGAGTCTAAGGAACATGCGTTGTGTGCAACTGCCCTAAGACTTTTTCAAAATGGGGCCCCAATAAAGCAAAAATCTCTTACCGGTAAGAAGTTTCAAGTGGCTCATTGTCTCAATTAGAACAAAATAACTTAGGAGCGCTCGGAGACCTGCAACTGCCTGGGATCCAAGTTTGTTCCCAGTGCAGGAGGTCTGTGTATGATCTGGCTTCCCAAATGGATCCCAGTAATTAGGATTCTGGACAAGCCCCCAAATATTACAGGTTCTCAAACAGAGGCCAGACCAAAGTCCAAATTGGAACTTAAATTGAGCATTTAATACCGAGCTCAGGGCCTTCCTGACTTTCACTCACACAGGAGAGAAGACAGAGAAGCATGCCAAGTGACAGAGAACAGAGTTTTTATACAGAAACTACTTTCCACTTACCACGTACTGATTTTTAAAATTTATCATTTGTAACCTACCAACACATACAGGCACAAATTACAAATTAACTAGACAATAAGTTGAGTACAAAGTCTAAATGAACTTCCTCTGATCTTTAGCAGAATGAAATCATTAACTAAATCCCTATATGGTTCAACAGGTAGTCAGACCTAAACTTAATTATCACTTACAATATAGGGGCTGATTGTTTTAGGCACGTATATAGCAACATGAGTCACTCTGACTTAGGTTAGTACAATTCAACACATTCTGAGATTATCAGCCGTTGATCCACACAAATATCATGTCCTATTACCAAGAGCAGTTATAAAAAGACTCATCAATCTCAGGGAGAATTTCCTGGACATGTTGGTTTAAGGTTATAATTTTTAAACCACCAAGTAGTCTTGAATGCCCTGTTAGTAATTCACAAAGAAATTACCTCAGTGGGTCTGAAATCTAAGTAACCCATTACAAACAGCTGTGCTGTTGTGAAGTTTCAGGTGTAAGGGAGAACTCTACAGGCATTTCAACTAGACACCACTCATGCTGCACATGGTAGTGAAGAACCTGGCTGCACTTCAGCCTATAATATTCAGCCTTCCCAGCACTGGGATTATAAGTGTGTGCCACCATGGTTGGTCTTGGTGGCCAGATCAGCGCACCCAGAGTCAGGTTGTTATACTTGCCTAGGCAGTTACTTAGACCACTGAGCTATCTTCATGGCCCCTTTTCTGTCTTTTTCAGACAGTGTCTTGCTATACATTCAGGCTGGCTTGAGCTCACTTTGGAGCTAGGTTGCCCTCAAACTCACAATGACCCTTCTGCTTCAGTGGTGGGATTATAGGTGTGTGTCACAACTGGCTCTTAAGGCAAATGAAGAATGACAATCAGTAGTGGCACAGAGAAGACCAGCAAGCTTTTGAATATTTGCAGAAGTGAGTGTAAAGTAGCTGCCCGGAAAGGTGTGGTTGCTAACATGAACAAAAGAAAACCAAGTGCTTTACTTCAAACCAGTAGAAGAATTGCCTCAAGGGCATCTCGAAAATCTCTAAGATCATCCCACCCATCTTGGATTGAAAGGTGTACGAGTACAAACTAGCTTCAAAGACATTCCAGCCCAGAATGAATTCCAAACACAGATCCAGCAAGCCTTGCATACCTAGGATTGTCCAGGCCATTATGTGCTCCTGGTCAGCTGGCAAGGAACCTGAGGCTGCTCCAGGTGTGCTTCAAGTTTGCCCCTGTAACAGCCTGTACTGGTAGCAGGCCATGGCATCTACATCAGTTAGGGTTTTACTAGAGAAATTGATACAACACAAGATGTATAAATGTCTGTATAAATTACAGGACTGGCTTACGATGGTCTGCCCGAGTTGGGCGAGGAAGTATGCAGAGGGCATCTACACACTGGAGACTGAAGGATTCAGTGCAAGGTCTGGAGCCCACTGCCGTGTCCCAGGTGAGTCTGTATCAGGCCAGTGGGTCTATGGCAGAAGGCTGATGAGTCTGCACCAGAAGGAGCCAAGGTGGAGGCCTAAGAGTGCACTAGAAGCCAGGATATGGCATCTGAGTTGAAGGCCAAGACTGGAGCTACTTGGAAGAATGAGAGTCTGTCTGTCCTTCCTCATTTTCCTTTTATACCATCCAGGAGGTGAGTCTGGGTCTGGTATATCCTGGGGTGTAAATCGCTGAGGCGATTTAGTTAGGCTTCCAAACTTCCCAAGTTGACACAAGCAGCCAACCACTACACTCACGTTTCCCATTCTGAAAAGCAAGCTGAGTGACACCCCTTTCACCTGCCTACTACAGCCCAAAGTGTTCAAGTGTCATCCTTCTCAGATTCCACCAGAGTCAGCAGCAACCCCGGAGTTGTTTGAGGAAGTGGCTGGGGCCAGAATAATGTCTGCTCCTAGGAGCATCCCATGTGCCCCCTCCCTTCAGTTCCCTGGGCTTATACTAACGACGACAGAACTTCCAGCCCTCACGTAGTAGTAGCGCTCGTCAGTCTCCTTATGGCCACAAGGAGGAAGCTCCTGGCCCTCCTTAATACCTATTCTGCCCAAGCTACTACCAACTCACAGGGATCCCTGGATATCGCTTTCTGTGTTACTCATCATCTGTACTGGATGGCCCTACCTTAAAAACCACTCAGTCCACCCAGCCCTAAGGGTATTCTAAGGGGAGGAGGGAGAAAAGGGAGAGGGGAGTGCTATTCCCTGTCCTTCTGACCTACCCTAAAGGCAGAAAGACAGATGAATAGAGCCTAAAACCTTCCCAGGATGAGTCTCTCTGATTTTTAGCAAAACATGCTTCCAAAAAATGAGAAAGAAAAAGAGTGGCAAGAAGAAGCTGGAGCTAAGAGTTTGTGGCTACAGGTGGCCCTAAGGAGACATCTAGACACTGCCCCGTAACGCTGGGGTATTCCCTGCCACTTCCATTTCATTCCCATAGTCTTCACACATTATCAGAGCAGGGACTGCATATGAGGGGAACTCTTATTCCACAGAACACTGCCTGGCCTTCAAGATTGTTCCTTTGCACTAACGTGAACCACCACGACTCCATAACCTGTGTCCTGCACAGCTGCAAAGCCAGCAGTACATAAATGATGCTGTGGGGAACTGACAACTGTGGGCAACTTGCGAGCCCAGAGGAGCTGTATCTGTGTGGGGCCTTTTATGGGGGGCCACCTGAGGATGGTTGCCAGTAACAGAAAGAGGAGAACTGAAGTAAGAGAAGAGGTGTCATCAGAGGGGCTATTGGTTCTCCTGGAGGAGTTTGTCATACTAGCTCTCCTGATAAAAACATGGCTATTCTCATCATCAGAGGATCTTGGGACCACATCACTACGGTTCACTTTGGGGGAGCTCTAGTGCTTACTTTGAGCATCACTTCCTGGCTCTTGAGGGGAAGATGGTGTGCTGCTTAGTGTCCTGGAGAAGCTCGTCCCACTGGCTTTCCTGATATGTTCAAGTGTCCTTATCATTAGAGGAGTTCAAGACCTCAATGATGCTGAGGATGGCTGTGGTGTTTCTCAGAGAAACTCTGGTTCTTACCTTGAGCGTTGCTTCCTGCCTCCAGGGCAGGTGCCTCAGCCTGCTGGCTGCCCACACAGACTTTCTAGCTTTGGGCTGTCCCAGCACAGATCCCTTGAACAGACCTACATGACACATGGTCATGGGCTCTAGGCTTCCAGCTGGACTCCTGGGGGGCATTGTCATAGGCTCTGGGTCTTTAGCTGAACTCACGTAGGACATTGCTGTGAGATCCAGGGCTGTAACTGGATTTTTGGATCTTTACTATGGACAGATTTCCCACACTGTTGTGTACTAAACTCTTTGGGTGACTATTATAAAATAATCCTAAAGTATGTGTTGTCTTAGTTACTTTTTACTCGTTGCTGGGACAAACACCTGACGCTCAAAATGAAGGAAGGAAAGGTTTATTTAGCTCACAGTTTGTGGAGGTTTCAGTCCATATGCAGCTGACCAAGGCTGAGTGGAACAGAGCAGAGAGCATCCAGTTCATGGTGGCAGAACAGCAACAAAATGGTGGCAGAGGCAGTCAACCAGTCAAGGCAGCAAAGCAACAGAGCTAGTCTATCTCTCTGTCTCTCTTTAAATTACATCAGGCTCTCCACCTTAGTCTATCTGCCTCAGGCCACACCTATAATTCCCAGCAGTACTCAGACCCATAATCTCATCAGTACTGAGACACATAATCCTAGTGGATCATGGATCAAGTCTCAAACTCTAGAAGTCCCCAACCCATGATTGCATGAGGCTTTGGGGGGACAACTAGACATAAACCATAACATGTGTCCTGTATAGAATTGCTTCCCTTATAATTCCATGACCACAACAATGAGGTTGGCTTTTCTATACTTCCCAGGAATGTGTACTAAAATAGTGGGATTCTTGTGATCCTCAGATTGTTAATTAGTGGCACAGGAAGAAATGCCAGAGCCTGAGACTGTAGTAACTTAATTCCCACAGATTTAATTCCATCTACGTATAGGCAGACTGGGATAGGAATGATATCAGCAATTCTCTACTGATAAAACTAAATATTATAGGGCTTGGGGTTGGAGTCGTAGTCCTAAGGAATCTGGATGAATTGTTTGAAGTCAAAGTTGCAAGGGCAATGACCCCAGGTGTGCAAATACAGCTGGGTCTTCCAGCATCAGGGAGATTGTGGTCCAGTCTTGAACTTCTTTATTGTCATCAATTCTTGTTTACTGAGGGCAGCCTCAATTCCTGTTGTTCATAGAGGGCAGAATGAAAGTTGCTCTCAACTCAGCCAGACACAGAGCTTAAAGAAACATTGTTCAGGTTTTTTCTAACCCCATACTCTACCTAAGGACTCCCTGGTGCTGTAGGACACCCAAATAATATAAGAGAAATAGTGAAACTCCCAATCTACTAAGTTGTCTGATGCTCTGACTTTGTGTTCTCCCAAATCGAAGAATTAATTCTGAGAAACACCAGAGAACAAGAATAGGAAATTTTACTGAGGAAGAGAGAGCTCTTGGTACAGACAGGAGTGCGTTTGCGAGGGTTGCTCGTGAGCCCACTTCACAAAGGAAGTTTTATAGAGCAAAATCATGAGGTGAGTACAAAAGTTATGAGGGGGCTAGGGTACAACGTGAGGTAAAACTGCAATCAACCAATAAGATTACAAGTATAGTTGCTTGGTTAATATTGATTCAGTGAGGCACTGTCATGTGGCAAGTGTACATGGAAAGAACAAAGACCTTTTTCATGTAAGTTACTCCACACTAGCTGATTGCAGCACCAGAGCTCCAAAAAGTCCTTTTATGAAAGGGATGGGTCAGGAGGTCTTGGCCCCATGACCCGGGTGATTGACGCATTTTTAAAATATTTATCATAGTGTCTTGTTTACCCTGCAGGGAGTTATGTAAGAGCTGTCATTCCATCTTTATCTTGAGGCCTAGCCTTTGATGAATGTACCTCTAGCCACAGTTGTAACATGTTCTTATCTTTGCAAGGCCTATCCTTGTCAGACTACCTATAACATTTCTACCTAACTTGGGCTTCTCTAATACTAGGTAGGGAAAAAGAGGTTGCCAAAAGAAAATGTATCAGTTATAACACTTTTAATGGTCTGCCCCTTTGGAGGAAACATTTACATAAAAAATAGCAGTGGCTAGCAAAAGAGCCATTTCTGCAGTTGGTCTTAATGACTCCAACACAGAGAACCCCAGTTCTGCAGAAAGAGCTGTTCTAGAAATCAAGGTCAACCATTGGCTTAGGACCACTCTAAATTGTCTGTCTTGCTTTCGCAGACATAAGGTTTTTCTCTCATTCCCTTTTTGACTCATTCTGATGCTAATGTACTATAAGAGATTAAGGTTATAATTCACCTTAAAAGTGCTATAGCACCCTTTAGGGAAGTTTCTACTATTTCATTTATAGTGATAAACCTAAAATTGTAAAATATCATTATCATTCAACATGTCCATACAGCTAACATCCACTCTAATTGAACATAATTGTTCTACATGTTGTACTTTTTCTTGTGCATTTGTCTGCCTGTTAATCTGTTTTAATAACTGGATAAATTATCTGCCATTACTTCATGAAAATAATTTTGAGCTCATATCATTTTGTTGTTGATGTTGTTTTCCTTATAGACGCCTGGTTCTTTTGAAATTTTCCATAAAAAAATGATTGTGCAGGATTTTTAGTAACTAAATTCACTTAAAATATTAGAGAAAAACCTGGTACATGTGGCTTACAGGTGAAAAATTTAAAGTTTGATAGCATGAAAGTTATATATGACAAGGTTAATGTCTGAGCATCCTTGTGTTAATTTTCAGATATATATTCCATTTTATTTGGCTTATAGATAAACAGACACTTATAATAAGGCCTAAATGCCTATGGTTCATACAGCTTAACAGAAAGCTAGTTTAGGACTGGGAATATAGCTCAACAGCTTAAGTGCCTGCCTGGCAAGCACAAGGTCCTAGTTTGATTCCTGGTACTAGAAAACAAAAAAATCAGAAAGCTAGTTTAAACTGGTCAATAAGATAAAGGTAAAGATACTTATATAGTTGGTGTTATGGTTTCTACGTTGCTAGCCAATCAAGATAATATCAAAAACTGATTTTATAAATGCAATGTCTTATTTTCTGTGCACAATAACTCGAGAGCCTATCCTTGGTTAAAGATAATAGATACATCAGAAAAGTGTGAACTGCTGTGATTTGGTTTCTATGAGTCCTCTGAAATAATTGTTAAGATAAGTAAGTAGGGTTGTTACTGGCTTTGGAGTACTGCAGTCTTCCTCTGGAGGGCATTTCTACATTCTTCTCATCTCGAACAGTGAATTGAACAAGACACAAGCAAAAAATGTCAAAATGGTTTATTTGAAAAAGTTAGAGAGAAAGGTAAAAGGGAAACCGGCTCTGCAGAGTGAAGTTGGTCCAAATAAAAGAAGAAAGAGTACGCACTGGGGACAAGGGTGGGCTACCAGAGGAAGCCATGGAAGAGAGCTCTTCGTGGCATCCATGTGCTTTTGTGCCATCCACACCTCACGGGCACCTATAAGAACTACTACATCCGGGGTCCTAAGAGGTGCTGCACAGATTCTAGGACCCTGCCACTCCTCTCTATTTAGCCACTCTAAGCCATGCTCTATCTGCTATCTTTTTTCTCTCTGGGAAACACAAATACCCACAATCCTTCATAAGCCGCTGAGGGAGTGGAGATCTCTATTCCGCAGCACCTTCCAATGGAAGGGAGTTTACACCCTACATCCTGGGCACTGTGCGCTTACAGCTAGCTTGGGGTGTTTTGGTTCACTGTGAAAACTCACGTGACCATTTCCAGTGTAGCATCTCTACCCATGTGGAAAGGTATCATGACACGTTTTGTTTCCTAGCCTCCCACTGTGTCCCTTGAGGAAGGACCAATTTGTTGCCTACCACCAGAGTCCCCTTTTAATTCATCCCCCTGCCTTGCCCTGAGGCCCATTTATCTTCCTGGAGAGTGTAGACTGCTCTTAATGGCTCCTCAGGAACTGCGAATAAGACTAGAGCCTGCAGGATCTGTACAGCTGTCCTTTTTTGCTTCTCAACCTGCCTTTTGATCTCCCAAGGAGACTTCAAACATGTCTCTTTGGGGCCCTTTACGAGCGTGGCTGCAACCTGCTTGGGAAGATGTTCTCCTTGGGGAGTTGTAGAATTTCCTGTCTGTGCTTCATAGGTGATTGCCTATTAGCCAGTAAGTAAGCCCTTCACAAGCATGGTTGTGTAGCACAAAAAAGGGATAGTTGGAGTCTGTAGATATTTCGCTTTCTGTCAGCCTCATCCTGCACACAGTCTTGCTAGCCAGCCCACGTGGACAGAGCTGTGAGGATAGCGCCCCAGGTTATCAAATGCAAGGCTGCAATTTCTTGGGAATCTGGAAAGCCTCTTTCCATAGAGATTGAGGTAGTACCCCTAAAGGTTCATGAAGTTCGGATTAAGATCATTGCCATGCAGTTTGCCATACTGATGCATACACCCTGAGTGGAGCTGATCCGGAAGGGTGTTTTCCAGTGATCTTGGAACATGAAGGTGCTGGAATTGTGGAAAGTGTTAGTGAAGGAGTTACTAGATTTAAGGCAGGTGATACTGTCATCCCCCTTTACAAATCACAGTGTGGAGAAGCAAATTTTGTCTGAATCCAAAAGAAAATCTTTCCCAGAATATAAGAGTGACTCAGGGGAAAGGACTGATGCTGGATGGTAATAGCAGAGTTACTTGCAAAGAAAAGACCATCTCACACTACATGGGAGCCGGCACATTTTCTGAGTATACAGCTGTAGCTGATATCTCTGTGGCTGAAATAGATGCTTTGGCACCTTTGGATAAAGTCTACCTTCTCAGCTGTGGTAATTCAACTGTTTACGAAGCTGTTATAAACACTGCCAAGATGGAGCCTGGGTCTCCTTGTGCTGTCTTTGATCTGGGAGGAGTTGGATTGGCAGTTATGGGATGTAAAGTAGCTGGTACATCCCGGATCATTGGTGTAGACATCAATAAAAGTAAATATCCAAGGGCCAAAACACTGGAGCTTCCGAATGTATTAGTCTCCAGGACTTCAGTAAACCAGCCCAAGAGGTCCTCACTGAGCTGACTGATGGGGGTGTGGACTATTCCTGCAGGTGTACTGGAAATGTGAAGGTCATGAGGGCAGCGCTGGGGACATGCTGTAAAGGCTGGGGTGTCAGCGTGGTGGCTGGAGTAGCTGCTTCAGGTGAAGAAATCTCCACTCATCCATTCCACCTGGTGACAGGCCACACATGGAAAGGTGCTGCTTGTGGAGGATGGAAAAGTGTGGGCAGTGTTCCAAAGTTGGTGTCTCAATATACATCCAGAAAGATAAAAGTGATGAATTTGTGACTGGCAATCTGCCCTTTGACCAAACTAATGAGGCCTTTGAGCTGATGAATTCAGGGAAGAGCATTCAAACTGTTGTAAAGATTTAAACTGAAGAGAAAAATATGGCATTCATACCTCAGTTTTGTAATCTGAAGGGAATGGCTTGACAGGCAAGGAGAGCCTCCAGGTTCACAGCCTCTGCCACTTTCGGTTACTACTCCAGGGAATAGTGTTCTATGTGTGGTTGGTTCTTACACCTCTGTAATGAAGAGCAAAGCTTGCGATCACAAATCTGTTTTCTAGACTCAGCTTTTCACATAAGTACTTTAAGCTCATTATACGAAATATCTGAACACAATCAAAGTTTCTACATTTTTTTTTTTTTTTGTCTTTTTGAGACAGGGTCTTGATGTGCAGTTCAGGCTGGCCTTGAGCTCACTTTGGTAGCCCAGGATGGTCTCAAACTCACATTGATCCTCCTGTCTCAGCCTCCCAAGTGCTGAGATTACAGGCGTGAGCCACCACGCCCGGCTCGAAAGTTTCTACATTTAAGAACAAAAAGTATATTGAAGGGTGCAGGGTTTGAAAGCTGGCAGGCAACATGGACCAGCAACAAACCACCAACACCACAAAGGAGCCACTGGATCTCATCAGAATCAGCCCGGGGCCGGGCGTGGTGGCTCACGCCTGTAATCCCAGCACTTGGGAGGCTGAGGCAGGAGGATTGGTGCGAGTTCGAGACCAGCCTGGGCTACAAAAATGAGCGCAGGACCAGCCTCAACTGCATAGTGAGACCCTGTCTCAAAAAGACAAAAAAAAAAAAAAAAAAGAATCAGCCCGGATGAGCAAGTCTATGGGAAAATGAGGAATGGCCAAGAGCTTATGATCAGCATTTAAACCTGATATTGGGAGATGTGGAAGAAACTGTGGCCACTATAGAAATGGAGAAGAGACATACAAGGAGATATACAGATCAGCGAAATGAAATATCCTAGTGCTGTTGAGATGGTGTTGTGCTAGTTGCCCCTCCACTAAGAGTTGGCTGAAATGGAGAATTTGTCCTGTGTGGCAACATGGGACCACTTAACTGCACCAGACATTCAGGGGACAGGGCTGCACATGCACTGATCCCCAGGAATAGCGAGGAGATTTATTCACCAGTGAAATGACTTGATTTGCAAAGACCTTATAACATTTTAAGTTAAGCAGCATTTTGTCATTCTTTTAGCTATCTGCTACACATTCACTAAGGTGCCAAACTTTTTCAGGAGTTGGTTTGCTCTGTCATTCTTGCTGACAGTGTCTAGTGTTTTTTTCTTTAAATTAAACTTGATGTTTCCCTTTTAACACACACACACACACACACACATACACACACACACACACATACACACACACACACACACACACACACACAGATAGTTCACTTTTTGCTTTTTCCTAATGTCAATGCCTGAGTAAGAGCTATTGGCTCTGCCTTTTAAGCAGAAGCTCTCATGGTGGGAGATGTTTGGCTTCAAAGATCTATTGTGCACTGGCAGTTGCATCATCTGAATTGTGATGTCCTTGTTGGACGCAGCACCTTGCATCAGTGAGCCTCATGCCCTTGGGATCTTGGCAGGGCAATCACTAATATCAGACTTGCGCAAGCACTTGCTCACAGGGATAGCTAACTTCTGTGCACCAAGAAGCAGGGTTAATAGTGCATGGTTATATAATAATATCAGAGGTGTCCAAGAGTATGGCCCGGTACTTAGTAAGCCATTTCCTTGTTTTCCTTTTGTTAAGGTTTCTAGGCTCTGTGCCAAAATTAACTGCCTCCTCTTTGAGCATATCTGTAGCTGCTACTGCATTCAGGAAGAGTGATCATCCAGCAGCTGCTCCATTTATTTTTTTTTAAGTATCCTTCTGGGTGGGTTCTTGTGCTAGCCTTTGGATCAACACTCCTAAAGCAACTCCTCACTTTTCTGATACATAGAGAAAGAATGATTTTCCTAAACCAGGCATTCCCCGTGCTGGAGCTTGAGTAAAAGCATGCTTTATTTTCCTAATGGCACTGTAAGTCACTTTTGTCCATTCTAGGAGCTTAGATTCAGGGCCTTTGATAGCCTACAGGCTTTACAAGTAGTTCAAAGTTAGGTAGCCAGGTCCTACAAGAGCAAGGCATTCCCAGAAAGGAATGAAGCTATTTTCTGGTAGCAAGAGGCCTGAGATCTCAGAAAGCCCAGATCCAGTCCCTAGACAGCTGTCATTTCCCAGGCGTGAGAATGTAGGTCAGATATTGAATATTTGGAGGGATTTTGAGTCTTTCCTTTGGAGATCTTATAACCCTTCTTAGTTAGAAAGTTGAGAATTAGTAAAATGCTATCATTACACAACTTTTGTCTTTGGCTTCTAACTATAGTATTATCTACATGCTTTCAGATGCTTCCCTGCTTCAACCTTAGGATTGTCAAGTCTTTCTCAAGAACCTGAACAAAAAGGTGAGGACAGCTGCTACGCCCCTGTGGAAGAACTGTCTGAGTGTATACCTGCTTTTCTCTTGCAGTAGAGGATTTTCCCATTCTGAGACCAACAGAAAGTGGGAGTCTAGATGTAGAGGAGAAGTGCATCTTTTAAATCTAAGACTGACAAACAATTAGTTTCTCCTGGAATTTGGGAAAGAATTGTAGATGGCTCTGCCAGCAGAGGAATGGCTTGGAATGAGGCAGAGGTCTTGTGCTGTCCTATATTATCCTGAGGGCTTTCCTGCAGGGAGCGTGGGTTATTGCAAGGGACTGGTGGCTTCACAGACCATGCTTGAGAAATCCATCTACAAAATGCTGGGGGCCTTTTCATGCCTCCTCCTTGATTGGGTACTGTTTTAGCTTAGGAAATGGATTGGGGTCTTTTAGAGTTGTACCTACTGGCAGAGCTCAATCTGCCCTAGTGAATAACCCATTATATCATGTAGCAGATTCCACTTGTTGGCTAATTTGGTCAGGGAGGCCTGCTGTAATTCCAACAAGCAAAATCAATTTTGGCCTTTGATGGTATTTGAGAATTTTCCCCAATTTTGCATCTAGTAAATCTCTTCCTAGCAAGAAAGTAGGACACTGTGGGACAAATAGAAACTCATGATTAAACTGTTTGCCTTCAAAGTGGCACATCAGAAGGAAAGTGAAGAATCTCTGATGAGGAGTCCCCTTGATGCCAGTTATGGATGTGGAACGACAGGGGAGCTTTTCAGAGAAGAATATTGAAGCAGAATGTTTCACCCCTGTGCCTAAAGCAGTTAAATTGGTCGCCCCTGACGCCCAAGGTAACCCAGGGTTCGTCAGCGGAGATGATGATGCTCACGGACAGGAGCACTGCAGGCTCTCCTGGTCCTTTTCAGTCATCAGAGCAGGAAATGAGGGTACTGACTGGCCTGCTCCATCTCTGGGAGCAGAGACAGGCAAACCTCCAGAGCCATGAATCAGGCACATGAGCTGCCTCGTCCACAAAGCAGGGCCCATTGGGAGGTGGCTGGGTGTGACTTTGCATCCAGTGTCCAGTCCTCTTCCATTTGGCATAGAAACTCTTCCCTGCTTGTCCTTAGGTTTTTCCTTAAACAACTGGGGTGAGTTTAGAGCATCGCTGATCCCAAGGCTATAATCTTAGCCTTTCTCTTTGGTCTCTTTTGTCCCTCCCATGGGTCCTGATTGTTGAACACAGAAAAGGCCATGTCCGGGCATGGAGTTGAGGTGCCTGTGGCCCCATCCGAAGTTTTCATTGCTTACACTGAATATGTGGTGCTGACTGACAGAGGAAATAACTTCCACCGGTGTTTCTTCCTCCCTGAGGGATGAGTCTGAATTAGCGTATTGATGAAAGTCTTCTACAAATCCGTGGTGGAACACAGCTGGATTTTCCTGTGTCCTCCACGGCCCCACACACTTTATCCTAGTTAGTGCACTTTTTTTTTTTTTTGGTCTTTTTGAGACAAGGTTTCACTGTGAAGTTCAGGCTGGCTTTGAGCTCACTCTGTAGCCCAGGCTGGTTTCGAACTTTCACTGATCCTCCTGCCTCCACCTCCCAAGTGCTAAGATTACAAGCATGTGCTACCACACCTGCTAGTTTATGCACTTTTTAGTGCATCTTTTTATCCCCATGGAAGAGCAGCTTGTGTAGCAGGCATTGCTACTTCATGGTTAGTATCATAGTCCCTGTTTGTTTTTGTTGGAATGAAAATAGCTGCTCCAGGGTACAGCAAGCAACCAAGATGAGTTGGGCACCTCACCATGACAAATGAAAAGCAGGAGTCCAAGTGTGAAACCCGTTTACAGACTTCCAAGGTCCTCTGACAGCTGGCCTAGCCGTTCCTTACCTGCTGGACATCTGTTAGTGATGGGTGGACCCGCAGTCAAGTATCCTCTTTCCCTGGGGACCTCTCAACTTGGGAATTAGAACAGTAAGAAACACTACTTTGGGGCTGACCTGTGTGGCTGAAAGGTGTCTGTGTGGATCAAGTGGGGCACACAGCTCTGAGAAGCATGATGAAGCACTGGGGAACACTGAGCTCCTCTGGGGTATGAGACTCTAATGGAGATCTCTGAGTCAGCTAGAGGAGGTGGCACTGATTTACTGGCTTGGGGACAACAAGGCAGAGGTCAGGGAGCCCTCACATCCTCAACAAACAGGTTGAGAGACCCACATCCCCCCAAGAGACAAGTGGGGGAGTCTCTGGATGAGGTCATTCAGAAAATCTTTCTCCTCCTCCAGGGCCACTCTAAGCATCATGATTCCCTCAACAAAGAGTCACAAAAACCTGCACATGGGGATTTCATTCCACCTTGTATGCTTTAAGAAGAAATACTGTCGCTAGAGAATAGTCTCATTGTTAAAGTAAAACCTGTGTCTGTCTCTGTTGCCTCCCTGCTCATACTGAACCCAAGCCATATGCACAGCAGATAAACTATTCCTCTTTAGACTGTCAGGAGTGAACCTTTGCCTCCCATCAGAGATATATGGCTTGGTGGCAAAGATGGTGAAATCCGTGTGGTGATGAGGGCAAGAGGTTACTCACTGGCTCGTCTTGAGGCTGTAGGAGGGGACACGGAGATCCTGACTCCTTACAATGGCATCCCATGCAGGACAAGTCCCAAGGGCCCACCAGTGTCCCTTTTGAAACCTTAGCACTGTCTCTGTCTGAACCTTGAGAGTGGTGTAGCTGTGGTTCACAGAAAAACAAAACAAAGGGCCAGGGGGTGGGGAGGTGTCCATCTTTGGGGCCCATTGATGCCTTGTGGGGAAGGGGCTAGGTTGTTGGCTGGCCTTGCTAGCTCTCTGGCTCCTGTGAGAGAAGGCACCTGTCACCAAGTGAAATTCCCCAGCCACCTGGTTGAGCCAATGTATTTCAATAATAAAAAGACTAGCACTTTGTTTAAGGCAGTAGAGTAGGAACTTTCTTCCTCTAAGAATGGGAATGACTTTTCTTTCTTTTCTTTTTTCTTTTTTATATATTTAGTACAGGGTTACAGGGACTGACTACACAGATCAGACTCATAATGATCCTCCTGTTTTCAGCCTCCCAAGTTCTGGGATTACAGGTGTGCCCACCATGCCCAGTCTCATTCAACATTTCAGCATGCCCTGGAGGTGGACCAGCTGGCACACTGGAGATCAAACCCTGGTAGCTGCGCCTGCATAAGCAGGTGTTTTATTCCACTGAGCTATCTTGCTGGCTGGCTCTGCTTTTCCATATTCAGTCACTTTAGTTAAATTTTAAACACTGTTCACTTGGTCGGCTCAGGCCATCAGAAATAAATTTTTCCCATTACTATAAGTTGTTTATTGTAAGGTAATTCATAAACATATGTCTGCCTTTAGTAATTCAAACAGTGGACCGTGTTTATTCTGACAAAGACAGTAGTAAGCTCAAAACAAACTCAGTTTGCATAATTTTCCTTCTTCTTATCTGAGGGTGGAACTTGATTTTCATTAATCCAGAATTTCAGTCAACTCTTTGGTGATGACAGCTTGGAGAGTGTGATCTTGAAGTCAACATATCAATCATCTCAGAAGCACTGTCCATCGCCGTCCTCCTGGTACTTTGCTCACTGATGGAGGATTCCTTCAGGGGGAGTGAATGATGCTGGCCAGACTGAACTCTTGGTAATTATTTCTTTTTACCTAAAGCCACACAGAGCATGCAGATTGGCCCAGCCCACTCAGCCTGCCCCCCGGAAAGGCTCAGGGACTACTTCTCCCAGGCCTAGCCTAGCCTAGCCTATGCCACCCTGCAGAGCCTCTCTTCTTCTGATAACTAAATAAATATGGGCCACCAAGTGAACATCATAGTCTTAGCCCCCATATAATCTCAGGTTTTATGAGAGGGGTTTGATCCTCCTGGAGCCCTGAAGTCATTCCATTTGTCTCTTTTCTTTAGCCTTCGCAGCCCATTTGTTGGGAGATATTTGGCCTGATCATTCCCTGATAATGAAATAATATTTTTTAAAGAATTTTTTATTTTTTTTTATTTTTATTTTTTTCTTGTTTCAGAACCTTTATTTGTTTATTCACTCATTTTCATGGCCGGCTCAGCCCGCCCCAAGGGCAGGGCTGGCACAGCATGTGGTGCCGGGGATCGAACCACGGTCCCTGAAGCCACCCACGCTTTCCCAAGCAGGCACTTTAGACCACTGAGTCATCCTTCTGGGCCCATAATGTAATAATATTAACCTGAGAAAGACACCAACTTTTGAAAGTTATTGCTCATCAACCAGCCTGGAAAGCCTTTGTCTGTGATGAACATTTTCCACATTGACCATGAGGTTGGATTGCTAACTGAAGATAAATGTTTGTTTTATTTTGTTTTGTTTTGTTTTATATACCTTTAACATTTAAGGCTGCTTGGGGCTTCAACTGAATAAATCTTGTGAATAAGAATATTAAGGGGCCCGGCGGGATGGCTCAGTGGTCTAAAGCACCTGCTTGGGAAAGCTTGGGCAGCTTCAAGGACCGCGGTTCGATCCCCAGCACCACATGCTGCGCCAGCTCGATCCTCGGGGCGGGCTGAGCCGGCCATAAAAATGAGTGAATAAACAAACAAAGGTTCTGAAACAATAAATAAATAAATAAATAAATAAATAAATAAGAATATTAAACAGCTCAGTGGAATGA
Source organism: Myocastor coypus (assembly GCA_004027025.1). Lineage (NCBI taxonomy): Eukaryota > Metazoa > Chordata > Mammalia > Rodentia > Myocastoridae > Myocastor > Myocastor coypus. The sequence goes on from PVJA010000178.1 coordinate 191,576, forward strand.
ATCATTTGATCTATTCCTGGATAAGAGCAGTACAGAGTGTGTTGTCTAAAACAGACTGTGGAAGAGAGATCACAGGGCACTGGATGGTCCTGTGGCTTTTAAAATTGCAGAAGGTGTGCATTGCTCTAGAGATATTTATACAGGACTGCTGTCAAGTGCTAAAACTTGGATGCTCCTCATCCATTCCTACAATCAACAAAACTCATCTGTCCTGTGCCTTGGGAATTGTTTTCATTAGATCAAATCACAGGAATTGTACCAGAAGCTAATACATAGGAGAAACAGGTCTGCCCGGAAAGCTAGAGGGCATTCTGGAATCAAATTGCCTGTTTATTCAGAAAGTGGCAGGGTGCTCTGGAACCTCTACTGGGCTACTGGGGTTGGAGTGAAAATGTCAGCCTTAACTGTGTAGCTGTGCTGTGAGGTCCCTGGTGCAGGGACACCCAGGGCCAGCTGGGTTTGTTTTGAAGGAGGAAACAGAGGATCTCCTAGATAATGCCTCTCCAGGCCAGGTGTATGTGGAGACCTGAAGAAATGAATGTTTTCAGAGGGCTGAAAGTCTGATGTTTACAAATACAAAAGATATATAATTTATCATTTGGGAGAAAAATTGTGAATAAAATAACTTGTTAATAAAAAGAGTTAAATTCTTTGATAAAAGTTTCTATTTCATCTGGTGTCTACTTCCAAGAAATTATTCTATGGATTATAAAGCTTAGTTAATATACTGTGTGGTCCAAAATCTAAGTTTCTCAGACTTCACTGTGTAAGAAGCACACATGTATTTCATGCATGTGTGTGTATGTGCTTGTACATACATATCTATCTATGTAATTTGTTTTAATTAAGGGAATCTATATAATCTTTGGTCCTCTTCAATGGTTTTAGTTCAAACCAGTTGAGTTGCTGATTGATGAAAACCAAGTGGTTTCATTTATTTCAGGAATAAAATATATTTTCCTTTATTGGAAGCAAATGAGTTGTTAAATATGTAATAGATTTAGACCCAAACATTGAAATCAAGGTCAAACTACATTTAACACACCTAAGTAAACAATTCCTCAAATATTTTATGGTTCTTTCTTTAAGTGGAAAAGACTTTTTTAACCTACTTTGAAATTAATTTAGAGAGTTTTCTTTTTCTGCTACCATTATTGTAATTAAAGGAACTGACTTGAAGATGAGGATAATTTTTTTATCCACCTGCACACACACCCCAGAAACCAGGAGGCAGAGGGGGGTTCTGTAGAAAGGACCTAGAAACAATTTTCGCCTTGCCCTGTGGTATCAAGTAAAATATTAGCATGGAAGAAAGGGGCTGGGAAGATGGCTCCACAGTTTAAGCACCTGCCTGGCAAGCATAAGGACCTGAGTTTGATCCCTGGTAAGGCATGCCATGCTAGCCCCACAATGCTGGGCACCCTATGTGAGCCTGGAGCCTAAAACAGGAGGATCACTATGAGTCCTGTACTAGTGGGGAGACAGACAGACAGACAGACAGACAGACAGACAGAGACTACTGAGGACTTGGGTACAGATCTGGGTTTCCCATTAAAGAGACTGTCCTGAATAGCTACATCTTCCAGGACAAGGTAGAGAGCTATATGTATCCTTTGGAAAATACCTGCTCAAATTTTCATCACTTTTGGAGATATAGTTATGCTCTTTTGGTCAATAGGTCTATATTATATTAACTTGTAATAATTTCTCTTACTTAAGCCTGACATGAATATCCACCCACAAATAAACAGTTCATGCTGGTACCTTGGATAGGAGTCACAGAGCTATTAGAAACTTCCTTGATTTCAAATTATTGCAGATCAATAAATCAGAGTGGAGGAAGCCTATGATGCTACCAATGTTTGTGAAGGTGTGATGTAGTATAATGTCACCTACAGCTTCTCCCCATAGATTTTTGACTTAGAGATCCAAAACAATGTAAAAGAGATCACATTAAGTATTTAAGCAGTTATCTACAAAAGGGATTTGAGTCAGACTGGATTTAGCCTCCTCAGACATATGCTAACTGCCATAAAGTTATCCATGAATCTAGTAGAGATATATAGGATTAGTTTTCTCAGATTCCCAGGCCAGCTGTGGTAGTGCATGCCTGTAATCCCAGCACTCAGGAAACTGAGACAAGTGGATCACTGTGAGTTTGAGGCCGGCCTGGGCTACAAAGTGATTTCAAGGCCAGCCTGAGCTGCAGAGTGAAACTCTGTCTCAAAAAGACAAAAACAAAACAAAATGGCAAATTCTATTCCCACTCAAAGTACTAATGAAATATACATCAGAGTAAAAACATTTCATTTATGCAAGGAATAAAGAAGTTTATTTCATAAATACCCAGGAAATTGAAGAAGTAAGCCAAGACAGCCCACATGCCTGGTGGGCTCAAGCCAGTGAGAACCCTTGAGGGGTCTGAAAAATTGAGCAGACACAAGATCTGAGAGCTAACAGGGATGGTGCAGCGGCACCACTGGGCAGCCTAAAAGGGTCCTTGACTTCCCCTGCTGGGGACTCCCGCCCTCCCTGGATCCCCAGCGAGTGACACATGGCCTTGCATGGATGCTTCAGTGATGCTGTGGAACAGGGGCAGGCCCCAAGCAAGGGCCCTTCATTCTCTAGAGAGGCTGGGGCTGCCTCACTGAGGGTATCAGAAATGGGGCCAAGAAGTCTCAATCCCTTGCGTACCCAGGCAGAATCTGCATGAACCCAATCAATCAGTCCTTTGGAAGTGGGTTCCAACGGTCAAATGCATAGAGCCAGACACAGTAAGACAAAACAGCATGTGTGGTTAGGATTTTACTTGGATTACATAAACCAGGGCACAGACCCCACCACAGGGCAGGGCTGTGCACCAGGCAACACTGGCTTTCCTAGAAGTTCTGGGCAGCGGAGAGCTGAGCTCTAGGAGGATCCTCACCCAGCTCCTTGACACAGCCACAGCTGGGTAGGATGGCTTGAGTGCAGGACACCACAGTGGTGAAGGAGAATGAAGAGTTAGTACTTCAGAGGGCCGGAAGAGGACAAGAATGAAGTGAAAAAAGAGAGCTCATAAGCTTTGGCCATTAAAAGGGGAAAGAACCAGAAAGTGGTAGGAAGACTGCAGGGGCCCTGGCTCATCCGAAGAGACCCAGCTGCTCACACTGTCTCCTGACCGTGCCCTACTTGTTGCCCCACGTTGCCATCTTTGTAAACACAGGTCGTGGGAGAAAGCGGCTGGACTTCATGTAAGCAGAGATCTTCTTTAGACCCTAGGAGTGGAAAAGAAAAGGAAGGAGCTCAGGATCTGAGCCCCAGTGGGTTCAAGCAGCACCACACAGGGAGCACCTACTCGTGTGGCTCAAAGCCTGCCACACATGCGCTGCTGCTAGAGCACAACGCAGAGTTCTTAGCTCCAGCTCTGGCAAAGGAACTCTTCAGTCTCCTATAACTAAGGAACTACACTGAAGAGCTCTGTTAAAGGTGGTTTACACACACTGCAGATTGTAATACAGAACTAAAATTTCCACTCAACAACTCTGCTCACACAGCTAGCCCATGAGACAGGCCTAGATGCAGCCTGGCTCTACCTCTCCAACCCTTTGTTGTCTCTCTTGCCCTCCACACAGGAGGTCTCATCATTCCCAGTCTCCCAGACATTGCCCTTTTGCAGTGGGACAATTCCATCTTGCCTGGTGTTAAAGTGAGAAGATGGATCTAGTAGGACAAAGGGACTCAAAATGTGCCTGGGCCCCCTGGGAAAAACCTGGGACTGCATCCAGTCACTCAAAATATCCTGGAAGAACTTGGACATCAGGCAGAAAAACAACTGGAAAGATCAGGCATTTCCTTTAAAGCAAAAGACCAAGCTTTTCTACTTGGTACCTGAGTTCAATCTCACTGTGTCCTATTTTATCTGCAGCCCTGCTTGCTGTTGAGATGCTGTCCCTCAGCTTGGCAGGAGAGTGAATACAGGACAATTTCTGAAGAATTCAAACTCCAGGGCTGCCTGATTCCAACAAGCCAGGCCCAGCTGGCCTCAGGCTGCAGCTGTCATCTCTGTAACCCGGCCCTCCCTCCCCACAGTCACATCAGCTCTTACACAATCTCCAAGGCCACTCTGCCTGGACCAGGACCAGAGCTGATGAGAACTAGCTGAGAAAGCACATCACTTCCTGTGGGCTGGCAAACGAAGGCAAATTCCAGGGTGAAAAACTAGATAAACTAATGCCTCAAAGTTCCCAAGGCTCTAATAAAATAGGCTAAACTGGGCTCAAACAGGTGACCACTGGGTAACTCATAATTAGCCACGAACCGAGGTGGTAGCAGTGTACCCCACAATCTGATATGCCTGCTATTCTGGGCCACCTTCAGCTCCAGAAAAGAGCAAGGGGTCTCTGTGTCTCTCTCTGAGACTGACAAAGAGCCTCACAACAAAGAGGTGGAGAATGCCAGCGAACAGGAATAAAATTTCCTGTGTACCTCAGTTCACAAATGCAAAACTTGCATATTAGAGAAGAAGGGACACAAGGAATGTCCCCCCAGCCATAGCAAAAGTCAAAACAAAATCCTCTTACAGGATCCCTAGGCGTGTTTTGAGTCCAGCAGCAAATACAGCCATGGAGTCTCAGTGCTCCCCCAGCTGCAGATCTGATGCAGACAGGTCAGAAGTCAGTGCTGTCTGAAGCTGGGGGTGTCACATCCACACAGCCTTGTCCTCGCCCTCCTAATGTCAGCTGCACACACCCCTCCCATGCTGTCCCATCTTGCAAAGGGTGCTGGGCTGAAAGCCAGCTGCATAAGGGTCTAAAGCTCTTTCTTTGAGCATAAAACAGAGAGAAGCATCTCTTGCTGCCCACAGGGAGCCAGGCATAACCTGTCCTGGCACTGGGACATTCCACAGCTCACTTACCCTCAGGACCTCAGTTCCCTTATCTGTGCAATGGGGCTGATAGTTCTATTGACCTTGTAGGAATGTTGAAATGATAAATCTGACACAACAGATAAAAAGTGCTGAGCACAGGTCCTGCTCTAAGTCCAATGCTTTAATAAGTGCTGGTTACTCTTCACCTCAGCTCCAGGACAAGGAACAGATCCGGAAAATGGGGAAGGGAAAGGACACCTATAACGGAGAAGAACATCCAAGAGGAAAAGCACCAGAGGCAGCACCTCAAAGCGGGATATGAGGTCCTTCAGGTTCGGGAAGGCATCTAGGCAGGTCAGCTCAAACACTCGGGTCCTCTCCAGCACATCATAGGTGAGGAAGTCCACGAAGGTGATCTGCAGAAAGCCAAGGGACAGTGGGCTGGAAGCTCATAGCCCAGGAAGAAAGACAACCTCTCCTCCCACCCCCGCCCCTTTACCTTGTCCCCTGCAAACCACAGCTGCTTCCCCAGGAACTGTGAGAAGAGTTTCATTGTTTCAGGGAGTCGGTTCAAGAATTCTGGCTTCAGTTTTTCCTGAGGCCAGAAAGCAGCTGTCACCACTCCCAGACATAGGGTCCCTGGCAGAAAAGCCTGGCTCCTCTGGGCTAGACACGGCCCTGGCTGGCCAAGTGTGAGCATCCATCCTCCTGAGACTGAGCATGGACCAATACCCAAGTTTCAACTTAATATATCCACACTGATTATATTGAGCAGGACCTGTGACAATGGTAGGGACAGTGGCAGGAATACAGCACTGCCCTTGAATTGTTAGCCCTGATGTCCAAACCAGGTTCTGTGATTCAGACCCAAAAGTGCCACAGCTGCTACCAGGCTTTGATCTCAGACATTAGCCAGAATTGAAGAGGTCTACAATTAAATGTAGCCAAAAGAAAAAACATCAAAAGGTCCACTTCAAAGGGAGGCAGAAAGGGTCTTGGACTTTTGCACAATTGCCAAATGGATGAAGCAATTTCATCAGGGCCAAAGGAAAATGAAAGAGGAACAAGGACCTTTAGGCCAGCTATGAGCTGCCCATTGGGAAGGCTGCCTGTCTCTGGGTGTCAGAGAGACACCACTGGGACCCCAGTTAGGAAGGAGTCTGACGATCAGGGTGCCCTATAGGCCTAGCTTGCACTTCTAGTTTTAGCCTGCACATCCAGGATTACGAGGTTTCAAAACAACTGGAAAACAAGGCCCAGGACAGAAACCAGCAGTCAGATATGGAAGGATCTGAACACAAATTTACTGTCTGTATACTAAATTTCCTACTTGCCCATATCCTAAGATAGGTTGAGGTCTATCGAGAATTTTTATTTGACTTGGCATCAGGGTTTGAGGGCCACTCTGTTGACAATTTAGAAGATTAGTAGAATGAGTAGTGTTAAAGGCTTCAGATGGTGAACTAGACCAGAGCACATGGGAATGCAGGGTCAGATCCTCTGATCCTACTCTGGCGGGCAGAAGGGGCTCACAAAGTCAGAGTTGTAGCAAAGCCTAGCCAGCTCCATGCGGGTATCCATAAGCTGGTTTTCTAAAATGTCCACACGAATCTTCTCCTCTTCTGTCTCTCCACCTAAAGCCACACAAGAAAGACTCACACTCAGCATGTGACCCTAAACAGGTGTAGGGGGATAACCATTGTGCCCCACACCCAGCAGCTGGCTCTACTCACACAGGTTGTGCTTGCGGGCGATGTAGCGCATGATGGCGTTGCTCTGGGTGAGCTTGTGAGTTCCATCAATTAGATAGGGCAGCTGCACGGACAAGCAGGAAAGGTCAGGGGGGACTCTAGGTCCCAGTACCCCTTCCCTGAGTTAGGGCAGACATGAGACCTGGCCCTCAGTGTGTCTGCCCACGGCATGCCCTGCACACCTACACTGTACAGTGCACGAATGAGCAAAACACCTTCCTCCACAAAAAGACAGAATAGACAACTAAGAACAAAACTAAGTAAACAGAAGTACTTATCCCAGAAACTCTACTCGAGTGAGTTAGGGGCATCTTTACTTTTCCCACCCCCACGCCCATCCTCTGTACCTACGTTGGGAAAGTCAAGTCCCAGCTTGAACTTCTCATTCAGCCAGTGGCTTTGATCATAGTCAGGAGCTGTGGTGAAGAAGATGAAGGGAAAACAAATCTGTCCCCTAGGGCCACCCTCAATGACTCAGGGACAAGACTGCCTGATGGTACATCCAGAATGTGAACCACTTGGATTCCACATTCACAATTCACAAAGAGTGCTTGCAGGAGCTGTGGACCAACCAATTGAGGCTTGCAAAAGATTTAGGAGCTAAGGGAGATCGAACTGAATGACAGATACAGAGGACCCTAAAATCCTTGTTATTTGATATGAGTTTAAAATTTGGGGATCGCTCTCTGGGCCAAACTGAATGCTCAGGAGGACTCATGGAAGGGACAGACTCCTGGCACAGCCAGGAGGAAGCTGCCAAGGTGAACAACAGGTGGCCAGGGCATGGTTGCTGGGCCTGATTGCCAGGATTGGGCACAATTGGGCAGGAGGGCACCATTACAGTCCCCCATGACGTATCTCTTCTCCTCATAGCTGGTGTCTGTGTATTCCAGGAGCAGGCGGATGCCGTGAGCCAGCTGGAGGAGGTGACCCATGAAAGAAGCAAAGATGCAGTGACTCAGACTGTGACTTTCCCTTCCTCTATGTGAATGTCATACCATACACACGTGCGCGCACGCGCGCGCGCACACACACGCACACACACACATTAAGCTTAAAGGGGCCTTCTAACTAGGACGGAGAGCTTCAGCAAGAACTGAAGATGATTTATGTTTTAGAATATCGGGACCCTGCCTCTCAGCCGGTCCCCACACCACCCTGCTGTTTAGCCCTAGCTCACCCCGCGGATGTCCCAGTAACCCAGAGTCACAGCCATGGTGCCGCTGCTGTGGACCTAGCGGACCCTCCTTTGTTAGATTGGGCTCAGCTTTCGTGAAGCTACGGAAACCCACAGGGATGGCGCCCGGCTGCAGCGGGGACTGTGGCCCACCCTGTCCCGCCCCCAATTCCAACCAATCTGGGCAGCCAGAGTTTGAGCCAAGGCGGCGGGAGAGGGCGGGCGCTGCATCCCGCTCAATTTTAGATCTCAGAGTCCCGGGGACCACGATTGGGCGCCTAGAAGCCAAAGCAGGACTGGCTGGGCTCTTGTGCTCCCCCGCCCGGCCGTCGGCTGCTCCTCGCCACCATTCTGCTGGGTCTCCTGAGAGGAGCCGAGTGCATGAGGCTGTGCTGGATTTTGGAAGCAATGTGACTGTTCTTTGTCTCCCTTCCTGGGGTCGCTCAGTTTTCGCCCATAGCGTTAGAGTGCCTGGGCCAGGCCAAGCGTGAGAGGCTTGTGCACCACTTTGTCCACAGCGATTAACAGAAATCAATCTATCTGCACACCGGTGATAATGCAGTAGTTCAGAGACCACGGCCCTGTAGCTGGCTCGGCACAGCCCTGTTGTGTGTGTTCTGCACCCCTGCAGTCAGAGTGACCTCCAGGCTCAGGCCCCTGACTGTGTCCAGGCTCGGGAAGCAGCCTCCGGCCTCCAGTCTGTTGTCTGGCAGGTCTATCCAGAAATGCAGGGCGGTAGACCATGTCCTTCCGCAGTGCCCAGCCTTCTGAATTCCTATGCTGTTAACCCCTAAGTGCTTGTCATTTTGAATGTTCTACATCTTGGATTTCAGAAAAGTCTTGATTCTGCTGGGGAAAATTTTTTTGAAGTAACACAAAATAGCAATTTTAAAGGACATAAGACAGGTATTGTGCATTACTGCTAAGCCACTGGGTCCCTTCTTTATTGAAAAAGAAATCATTGTAGAAGAGCAGGCCTCAGACAAGGCCTGTGAAAAGAAAGTCCTTCCCGTTCAGTGTAGTTGGCTGTTAAAGATAAAATGTCAGGTGGAAACTTTTGGAACTATGCGACACACCAAATGCCTCTACCCTGAAAGGAGCACAGTGAAAGGGAATCAAGCACAGGACAAGGAGGCCTTGCTGGCCAGGGTGAGGACACCAGGGGCTGAGAAGGCAGCCTGGACCTCAGGGGCTGTCTGAGGAACAGAGCAGCCCTTAGAGGTAGGGCAGAGCCTAGACCTTCAGGCTCCCAAAGGCAGGGTCCAAGGTACCAGGGGTTGGCCATAGGGGTGACATGGGTCTCTGAAAGAAAAGAGGGGCTGGTTGGGACTGTGGACACAGGGCGGTGGCTTGGAGCAGGGATTGATTGCAGCCCCTGGTGACCTTGCACACACTCATCTCAATGCTGCCTGGTACCTGGGACATCTGTGTGCTCAGTTCCAACTATACAGTGAGGGATAATTTTCATTGTATAAAGGAGCTCTATGCAGAATAATCAAAATATGTTGGGTCAAGTATGGGGAAGAGCTCACAGGATGAGGCCCTCTAGACTGGATTCCATAATCCCTTTGGCTCTGCAGCTAGTATCTAACACCTTCAAGGAAATTTCAGAGATTCTGGTAAAATTAAGCAAGAATTTTTCTTTAAAAAATACAACTTATTAAGCCGGGCGTAGCAGCACACACCGGAAATCCTAGCACTTGGGAGGCTGAGGCTGGATGATTTGCGTGAGTTCAAGACCAGCCTGGGCTACAAAAGTGAGCTCAAGGCTAGCCTGAACTGCATAGTGAGACCCTGTCTCAAAGACACACACACACACACACACACACACACACACAAAGAAAAAACCTTATTAGAAATAAATAACAGACACATTGAGATGTGCCCTCCTTCATTGAAATGGTTTTTAAAAACTCTTATGCACTATCAGAGTAAATGTAGCAAGCTAGAAAATAAACAATGTTTTCTTAAATCAGAAAGTAAAAAAGTAAAAATCTCCCCTTTATAAGATGTTGCCAAATTGGTTTTAAGGGAAAAAAATTCCCAATATATTTCAGATATTAAAATGAAAATATAAACTAGAGTTTCAGAAACCTGAATATAAACAACTTCAAGGTAATAAATTATAGAAAACACACACAAAAAAAAAAAACAAGGAGAAAACATTGAAACTTTCACCAACGTGCTTATGAGAACAATAGTCAAAGTTCTAAAAACCTCAGAAAATAATGAAAAGAAATGAAGATCTGAATGAGGTCATCCTGCATTACAAAGAGCAGTAATAAGACAAAGGACACTTGTTTCTCAGGAATTTGAGGCGGGACAGTTCCAGGCTTTCCAAAAGGGAATGTGTTACATAAGCTGTCACTGTCATGAACTCTACACACCACAGTATAAAAGGGTTGGCTGGGAGCCAACCCAGGGAGGAAGAGTGGAAGCTCTGTCTCTTATGGGGCAGAAGCCAGAACCAGGCCTGGAGCTTTAGGGAAAGAACATGAAATTTCAGTAATAACTGTAATTGTACTTTCACACGGCAGCTAGGGCTAAAGTCCCACACAGAGAAACTTAGGGGAACAGAGAGAGGGAGAGGGAAGAGGGCAAGTGGACACGGCAAGTATCAGGTATATAGGGGTTCATTACATTCTTGTGTCAATTTCTCCAAAGCTTGCTATTATAGCAAATTAAAACACACACATAGCACGGGATCCATAATTCGCGTACATATATTGTTAATTTGAATGTTATTACCTGAATCTTCTTTTAACTACATAAAATGCATCCTCAAATTGCTTTATTCTATCTCCATTTTGAACATTTTAAGCTTATTATTTCTTTGCATTTTAAAAACTTTCATTTACAATTGGTACACACTAACTGTACATCTACCCACGTGATGTCTGCTACATGGAGCAATAATCAGATCAGAGGACCTAGTACATCTATTACCTCCAATATCTCTCATTAACTTGATGAAGACCTTCTAAATCACTTTTCTAGTTATTTTCAAATATATTGCACATTGGATCCCAAGCACCACATGCTGCCCCAGCCCCACCTCCAGGGCAGGCTGAGCCAGTCAGAACATTTTTTAAAAAGTTAAGTCCCTCTGTTAACATCTGTTTATTATCTTTCCCCTTTCACAACATTCCCAATTCCACTACTTCACATATATTGCACAATACAGTGCTGTTAACCAATATCACCCCACTACGCACCCACACCCTGGAGCTTACTCCCCTTCTTTAGCTGCAGGTTTCTACCCACTCCATGGCCAATCAGTCCACACCCAGCCCTCGCCAAAGCTCTGCTAATCATTCTACTGTGTTTCTATACAATCAGTTTTATTTATTTTTTTAAGTTTTTATTTTTTCATTTATTTTATTTTTATGTGTATAGAGTCTCACTACACAGAATAATAATAATTAATAGTAGTAGTAGTAGTAGTAGTAATAATAATAATAATAATAATAATAATAATAATAATAATAATAATAGAATTTACAAGGCAGCCTTCCAATGGGTGTGTGTGGAGTCAGGGCTGCAAGGTCACACACCTGATCCTCTGTCATGGAGAGCTGAAGGATTCAATCAAAGGTCACAGGCCTGGAGCTCACTGTAGTGTTCCATGTAAGCCCGTATCCAGAAGCCAGGGATCTGAGGCTAAAGTCTATGATAGAAGGTAGGAGTCAAGGTCTAAGGTGCTGGTGAAGCTGGTTCTCCTCCAAACAGTAGCAAGCCTTCCTTACTTGCTTCTCTTTCCTCCTACGGGGAGTACAGGCCTGCTGGCTGTCTCCACTCCTTCCAAGGTGGGTCTTCATCCTTCAGTAAACCCCTTTAGCCATGCATGCCCTGAGCTATGCCAATCCACTTATACAGATCTTTCAAACTCAAATTAACAGAATCAGTTAGCTATCACACGCCATATATAGAAACACTACTGATTTTTGGATGTTGATATTTGTATTTTGCAACTCTATTGATTTGTGTGTTCATTTTAGCATTTTCTATTGGGTCTTTTCAAGTTTTCTATTAAGACTGTGTAACCTGCAAAAGTGGACAATACTTTCTCCTTTCCAATTTGGAAAACTACTTCTTTCTCTTATCTAAATGCTATAGCTAGGACTTCTACTACTTTGCCCAGTAAAACTGGTAAAAGCAAGCAATGTGTCCTTGCTCTAGGCTTACAGAAATACCTTCAAAATTTCCACATTCAATAGGATGTTAGCTGTTAGTTTGTCATATATGTTGTTCACTGTGTTCAGATATATTCTACAACTGATTTGTTTTACCATGAAAAAAAGATGAATTTTATCAAATGCTTTTTACATATCTGTGGAAAAGACCATGTAGTTTTTATTCTTGATTTTGCTAATATGATGTATCGCAGTTTTTTCATTTCCCCTCAACTATAATCCAAATGTTATCACATTAATTGATATGCAAGTGTGCAAGTATACTTGCCGTTCTGAGATGAATCCCATAGTGAATGGCGTTTAAGACATACTGTTGAATTTGAGTCCCTAATATCTACTGAAAATTCCCTTTATCAGTGATTTTTTTTTTTCTTTTCTTTATTTGGTACAGGGTTTCACTATGCAGCTCGGACTAGTAGTGATCCTCCTGTTTGCAGCCTCCCCAGTCCTGGCACTACAGGCATGCACCACCACACCCAGTCTCAATTGCCATCTCAGCACACACCCGGGGGTGGGGCCAGCACAGCAGGTCAAGGATCAAAGCCCAGTCCCTATGTCTGCCTAGACAGGTGCTTTAATCCATTGAGCTATCTGGCAAGCTCTGGAAAGAATTTCTTTGCATTGACTATGTTCAGGCTCCCTTGAGCTTCAGGAATGTGAACGTCCATTTTCTTCCCAAGATTTACAAGACTTCAGGTATTATTTTGTTAAACAGCATTTCTAGGCATGTATTCATGTCTTACCCACCTCCAAAGTCACCATAATGACATTTGTCCACTTCATAGTGTCCCACAAATCCTATAGACCTTTTCTATTATTTCTCATTCTTTTTCCCTTCTGACAGGGTTATTTCAAAAGACATGTCTCTGAGATGAGAAATTAATTAAGCTTGTTCTCAGAACCAGTGAAGTGCTCAACTAATTTTTGTTTTGTTTTTCATCACTGAATTCTTTTCTTCTAAGGTTCCTGTTTCATACATTCTTATAATTATCAGACTATTGACTTTATCATTCAGACAATGAGTTGTTTTCATGATTTCATTAAGGTTTGATTTTCTTTTTTATGCTGTTGTTACTTTTTTCTGGACTTTTTAAAAGATAGTGTCTCTCTACAGTTCTTTTTTTTATTTTTTTTTATTTTAGGGAATGGTCTACAGGGTGTTCAGGGTCTCACTACTAGATCGGACTCATAGAGATCCGCCTGTTTACAGCCTCCCAAGAGCTGGAATTATAGGCATGCTCCACCAAGCCCAGTTTCAATTGGGTCTCAGCACATCCCCAGGGACAGGGCCGGCATGGCAGGCCTGGGGATCAAGTCCCTGGCCCTGTACTTGCTTGCAGGCACTTTAAGCCACTTAACTTGCTGTTTGTTCCAGGCTAGCCTCAAATTCAATGGCAGTCCTTCTGCCTCCATCCTCTGAGTGCTGGCGTTGCAGGTGTGTGCCATCATGCTGAGCTTACATTTTCTGCCTGCATTCCCTTGTTTCTAGTTAAGTGTTCTGATCACCATTTAGAATTCCTTTGCAGGAAATGTGTAATTTCCACCCTCTAGGACCAGGGAGTGGAGAATTACTTTGTTCCTTGGGTGGTGTCATGTTTACTTGCTTTTCACGTTCACGCCGACACTTGCACATCTCCTAGAGCATTGCTCTTTCCTATTTCATAGGGTGGTTTCCTAGAGCGGCATTCTGAAAGGTTTTTAGTTGCAGGTGTGTCTAGGCTACCACACATACATGTGCATCAACTTTGGTTCTCACCCTACATGCATTGCAGGATTTGTGTAATTTCTTCAGCAGAAGTCAACCGTAGTTAGCCGGGCATGGTGGCGCATGCCTGTAATCCCAGCACTCGGTAGGCTGAGGCAGGAGGATCGGTGAGAGTTCGAGACCAGCCTGGGCTACAAAACTGAGCTCAAGGCCAGCCTGAACGGTACAGCGAGATCCTGTCTCAAAAAAAAAAAAAAGAAGTCAACCGTAGTGAAGCCCACAGTGCTTTAGTGACCTTGGGTGCAGGACCAGGATTTATAGTTCTCTGAGGCCATGGAACAGGTCTGCCAGATTCACATACAGCTGTCACACAATGGTCAGACTGATAGGCTGGAATGCAGTTGCTCAACTCACGGCCTTGTACACAGGGCCAGGAGTTGCAGCTACTGAAAGAGGCAAGATGGAACACCCCCCTCCCAGTCAGTTTCTTCTCAGGAAGGGGCCTGTGACAGCTGCACTTGGGAATGGTGTACAGTCAAGTATGAGGGAGCAGTAATGATGATGAAGCCCCAGGACTGGAGGCTTCAAGCTCTCACTCCAAGGTTGAGGGTGGAAACCCTTGTCATATCTCTGGAACCTATATAATCAAGGCTTTAAAAAAGTTTAGGAAAGGTCTAAACAAAAACTCCTCTGATTACTGCTAGAGAGCTACTTCCTAGCAACCTGGTATGTGAAGGGAAACTACTCTTTCGGATGGATTTAGGGAAAAGCCTTTAGCTCCAACTGCAAACGGCCTCCAGAGCTGAGTGACAGGTGTGCAGGACATGGGTTTCTGTGTAACAATCAGCAACATTATCCAGGAGGCACTGTCTTCCTCACCATTTGTCTCTTATTTTCCTAGCTCTAACCTGTGTATTGCAAGCGCAGGTAGACAGTGTGAGCCAGTTGGGAGAGACAGCCTATAACACACCTCACCCAGGGGGACCCTAACTATGCTATTTCATTTCTTCCAGGTGGGCCGATCACTGTACACTTAATACCATTACTACCATGCACATGCATGGACACCCACACTTGCTCACTGTGCACATGAAAGCCCCCTGGAGAGATACAGGTAGTCACTTGCAGCAAGCCCTGAAAAGGAACCATTGTCAGGCATCAGTACCCCAAGTACTAGCCACTCTCTCAAACCCTTGCTGAGCTGAGCCCCTCCTCCACACTCAGATGTCCCAGTAACCCAATGCCATTCTGCCAGCAACTGTGGACTCAAATCAACCACCATCATAAATGCACTCTGATTTTATGAAGATGGCTGAGCAGAAAAAGTCAGGGCCTGGTTGTGCTGCAGCCTTGACCCATGCAACCCTGCTTACACGAGCCACCAACACATCATTCATTCCCAGCAGGCTGAGAAGAACGATCCCATGTAATGTGAGGTTTTTAAAAAATGATTGGGCCAAGCATGGTGACATCTGCCTATAATCCCAGCACTCAGCAGGTTGAGGCAGCAGGATCATTGTGAGTTTGAGGCCAGCTTGGGTGACAAAGTGAGTTCACAGCCAGCCTGAACTGCATAGTAAGACCCTGTTGCCAAAAGATCAAACAATAAAAATAAAAATGTGATTGGATCATGGGGCATTGTGCTCATTGCTGGATGAATCCACAGTTGAGCTCAGAGCTGTTTGCTGTGTGCTGTTAGAGGTGGATCCTGGTCCAATGAGCAAGGTCACTGTGTTTAAACCTGCAAAATACTGGGACTTTTTAAACTGAGCCAAAATAAATGTCTCCCCCCTTTTGTCATGAATGCTGGATAATGTGTCTGAGAACAAGGAAGTGACTAAGCCAGGGTCAAATGCAACAGCTGGAAAAGTATAGCCTAGAAATTTCTGCTAGCAGAGGGAGACCAGAGCACCCAGGGAAGCCATTGGAAGGTGAGAACCAGAGGCACTGCTGCAGGAGGGTCTAGAAGCCATCATGCCCCGGTGTTCTCAGGCAAGAGAAGGGCACTTAGGCAGAGAACTAGGTGATCAGTTGGACAGGCTGGGGAGCCAGTCTCCAGGGTGTAAGATAAGGAGGATTTGACACTGGGTGTCACCGCAGCTGCAATGGATAAAGGCAGAAGTCACCAAGTCATGGCTCTTTTCCCTGTGTTCATGAACTCTGCAACTTTCCCACACATCCTACTGTACAGGGAATGGGCTAAAATGTACAGTCAAAGAAATGTTTTAAGGGGAGGCTTCAAATATCCATGGTGAGCAAGGAGGTTTACCCCAAGGAAGGATGCTTGTTCCTCCATGCCTCTTCGCAATTTTATCATAAGGCATTTCAGTCAATGCCCAAGTACAAAAAGCATTCAAATAAGGGGGTCTCTACTAGCATTTCTGGTTTGATTGGCTTTCAGAAATTCACTTATGATTATTACAGTCAATTCATATATGTGTTTTCTACACGGACTACATACAATTCCACAGGGAAACAAAACAGATGTTTTACATACATTATTTTGCAAATGAAGAATCTATAACATATAAGGGATGTATACATGCATACGATGCTAGCAAATTTACCTATAGACAGGTACACATATTCAAAATTGGCTCATTTGATCTCACAGATGGAGAAACCCATGATGTGACACCTGCGAGCTAGGCCAGCAAAGCCTGTGGTGTGTTCTGGTCAGAATACAAAGGCTCCTAAGAATGAGGAAAGAAATGGCATGTGGTGGTGTAAATCCCAAACTACATTTCCAGGCCAGAAACCCAGAAGTAAAGATATCCCAAGACAAGAGAGGATAGCTGGAGAACAGACACCTGAGTCAGAGAGGCACCAATCTCACATACCTCTTCTCTGCTTCTGGTCCTGTAAGGCCCCTGGGTGACTGCCCACCCACACTAGTGATGCCAGCCTCTTCACTTCACTAACTCAAATGCTGACCTCCTCTGGAAAAACCAAATGGAGAAAGATCTAAAAGTGGATTCAAGTCAGACTAGAACCCGCCTTCTCCTCAGCTATGCTCAGTTTCACAAAGGAATGATTTGCATTTCTCTGGTTAGTGGTGATGTTGAGCATCTTTGCATCTGCTTATTGACACTTCTATATCTTGTCCTGAAAGATCTCTGTTCACATGGTTTGCCAATGTCATATCAGTTGTTGGTTTGTAAATGAAGCTCCGTTAGCGGGCTGCCTTAATCCTTCACTGGGGGTGGTTGAGCAAATCCAGTGGGGGAATTAGGAGAGACCATGAAGGACTGGGCTCTGTGGAGACTGTCTGTGAACTTTGCTATGGACCTGAAGGCTTATTGTGGTATGATATTTGCATTTATCTACTTAACTTTGATGTTAACTTGTATTTTTCCTATATATTTTTATCATGTCTGTCTCTGAATTAAAATTTCACAACTGTCAGTTTAAATAGTTTTTCATCTTAGTAGATCACAAACTTTTACTTTAACTAGCAATGTTTTATATTTTTAGTAATCATTTATTTTACAGTGACCTTCAATATGACATTGATGGCTCTCCATTCCTTAGCTGTAGGATGGAGCTGATCCTATAGACAAATGCCCATCAGGAATCTCTTCCATCTGCTTTCTGCTACCAACAACAATTTAATCTGAACAACGACAGAATCCATGGCACAAGCTCAGTATCCAAAAATGGCTCAGTAGGTGCTTCTCCATCGAGTCCTCCCATGTGCCTTACTAGAGCTAAACTACCACAACCCCAAACCTCATAGCTTGCTACACTGCAGCCCAGCAAATGAGGCCTGCACAATGCAACTCACTTAGTCCCAAGGTCATCTGGAGACTCCTAATGCTTATGTGAGAGAGTTGGCACTCTATCCATCCAGTTGAATCTTTGAACCTTATTGTATGTATCATTTGATAATAAGAAAGCTGTCCGAGGAGATAGAAACTCCAATACCAACTCAATGGGCCCATCAAAGCTACCCTGCGAACAATGCTTTCAAGATTGTGATTCTATGAATATTGCTTATGTCAAGCAATGTCATGCATGTCAGAGAAAATGGTCAACATGGCTTGGATCATATCCTCAAGACGCTTTGAGTTTGCCACTTACACCAATTTTAATACAGTGAGAGATGTTAATGGGAAAAACTCTTGGGAAAACAGAAGAGGGATTTCCAGATCAAGCCAAACAGGGCTTGGGGAGCCACCACGCTGAGAACTGCATCCTGCACACTAGACGGTACTGCATAGTGCTCATCCTTTAGGCACTTCTGGGAAGCTCAGTGTCAGCTGAGCTCAACACAGGCCAGGAACAACAGATGGACTGAAGACGGGGAAAGGGGAAGGGGAACTCTGCAGAAGTACAGGGGGAACAGTGTTGGACACAGCCTTTTGGGGGGCAGGGGTGATTCACTACAGAAAGGGTGGCAATGAGACTTCCAGAAGACAAGGGAGTAGAAAGAAGAAAAACATGCTGAGAAGACTCAACAGAGATTAAGGGGCTAGCTCTGCCAGGGTCCGAGCCAGCAGGTCCGGTGACAACTTTCCTTCTGTGTTGAGGGATGACACGGTTCTACTTGTTGCCCCATTTGGCCTCTTTTGTATACACAGGAATTGGAAGAAAGCGGCTGGACTTCATGTAGGCTGAGATCTTCCTCAAGCCCTGCAAATGAGAGAGAGAAAGGGAAAGCTCAGGGCTGAATCTGACTGAGATCAAGCAACCCCAAATGGGATATTCACTAGATATTAAAGTACAGATGAATAAAATTTTCCCAACTTCCCAAAAAGACAGGTCTTGCCTTCACCATAGGACAGAGACAGACTGATGAACACACCATAGCTACCAAGAGACAAAAGGCTGGGCGAAGCACTCAAATCCTGCTTTCTTCCCAGTGTTTTATGCTCTCTCTATAGCACTCACACTTTCTCAACCAACAGGCTCAACACTCCTTACAGGCTCTGGTATAGCAGAATGCACTGAATCCCTCTCAGGTGTACCATTCTACCATGAAAGGTGGCCCAGCTGTTTCATAAAGTCTTCAGAGAGCTAGGGTTTTCATGCCTCAGCTGGCATCAGGCTTCAGCACTCTTCCCTCCCCCTACTCTTCCTCACACAAGTGCCAGCTCTTTCACAATCTCCAAGGCCGCTCTGCCTGGACCAGAACCAGGGCTGATAAGAATGGGCTGACAAAGTAAATCACTTCATGTGGTGGGCATAGGAGCACAGATTTCAGGCAGGTAGTCTAATGCCTCAGATCCCTAACCTCTAATAAAAGAGGCTTTGCTGGTACGAACAAGGGAGTTCTGGGTGACACATGAATAACTCTTAAGTGAGTCAGGTTGTGCTCTCCAGCACCCGGGTGGTGGCAATGGACCCCACAATTAGGTGTACCCGCTGCCCTGGGCTCCACTGACCCAGCACACACTAGGAATCTGAACATCACTCTCTGACACTGACATAGAACCTCATATGGAGGAGATGGAGAATTTCAGTGATTAGGAGTGAAAATTAGAGTCCTCCACATTATACAAATGGAAAACTGGGTGCTTAGAGGAAGCAGGAGAAGCACAAGGCAAAGGATTGTCCCCCAGAATAGAGGAAGTCAAAATAAAATCCTGCAACAGGGCACCCAGGCATGTACTCAATCCAACTCCAACTACATCAGGGGGTCTCAGTGTCCTCTGCCACCTGCACTCATTATGCCTGTGCTGTCTCATCCTGCAAAGGGGGAGACCTGGAAACACAGCTGCTCAACGGCCTAAAGCACCATCTTCAAATAAAACAGAGAGAAGCACCTCCTGTTGCGTTTAGAAGCCCATGAGCACATGGAGCACAGCACAACCTCCCTGGCTCTGGATTGGTGAACAAATGACTCCACACTCTCTAGGAAGTAAGGGACACAATCCCATTAAACTTCCATCAATGATGTAATGATGAATTTGATAGAAACAATGTAACATGTCAACATATCTTGTGGCATAAAAAGTTAGTGCTCAGTCAGCCCTAGATATTCTTTCTGTCAGCTCCAACACCAAGAAAGCATAAAGTAGACAAGGAGACAGGGATGCATATGAGTGAGGTCAGACTCCTCACCTCAAAGCGAGATATGAAGTCCTTCAGGTTAGGGAATGCCTCCAAGCACTTGGGATCAAACATACGGTGCTGGTCCAGGACATCATAAGCCAGGAAATCCACAAAGGTGATCTGCACAGAGCAGGTGATAAGTGGGAAGGAAGCTCACAACGTAGATACAAAGATAACTGTTACTCCCCAACACCTCTCCTTTACCTTGTTCCCTGCAAACCAAGGCTGCTTCCCCAGGAACTGTGAGAAGAGCTTTATCTTGTCAGGGAGGCCCTCCAAGAACTCCAGCTTCTTTTGCTCCTGGGGCAAACATTGGTTGCAATAATCATCAGGCACAAGATCTCCCACAGAGGAACTTGTATGGCCCAAGCTGTCCAGGGCTCAGAAGCCATCTTCCCTGAGGCTAGACCTGAGTCAGCATATGGGGTTCAGTGCAGTGCTTCAGCACTTAGTAGACTGCACAGATACAAGATGCCTTCTTTCAGTGATGACGGAAAGAAAAGGAAGAAACAACTCTTTATTGGATTCCAGGGCAGTGATTCCAAATCTGACCCTGCAGCTCACACCCTGCAGTGCCATGAGGACACTGTCAGCTGTGCACCCAGATGTCCATGCATTCAGAGGGGCAAAGTACAAAAAGAAACCAGGAATAAGAAAAGTAGACCCAGTGAATGGCTGAGGAGTGGAATGGATATTGGAGTAAGGTTGGTGAAGTTAAGTATGCTACATGTTGATAGAAAGAGGAGCTCTAGCTGACCCTAAGGCACCTATTAGGAAAAGGTTCTGATTGCTACAGGTATCAGGGCCACAGCACTGTAGAAAGTGCAGGGCAGAGGTCAGAGCACAGAGAGCACTGCCTTCCCATGTACCTGCCTTTCCGTCCCAGAGTTTGACTCACTGAATTTAGGAGCAGGCAGATGATGTGGAGAACTCAGCAAAAGGGCCAAAGGAGACATCAGGGTTAAAGGGTCAGAGAACATTCGAAATGTGAGTTCAGTAGTGCAAGAAATCTTCCATAGGGGGCTCTGGGCTTTTCCCTAGGATGTTTGTACATTGATAGGCTGTGCTTATTTGACAGGGTTTTGGGTTATCTATGTTGGGCAGAAAGCCTAGCAAGTGCAGGCCCAACAAAGTGCTGTCATGCTGAAGACAAAAGTTAACTTTGTGCTCCAAACTATATGTGGTCCAGTCTCATGAAGAAACTCACAAAATCAGGGTTGTAGCAGAGTCTGACAAGTTCAAAGCGAAAGTCCATAACGTGATTCTCCAGAATGTCCACACGGATCCTCTCCTCTTCTGTCTCCCCACCTAAAGTCCATAAAACACACCCACAGTCAGCATCCCATCCCTCCCAAGTTCAAGGAAATGACTAGTGTCCATCACTATACCCTAAAGCCAGGCCTACTCACACAGGTTGTGCTTGCGAGCAATGTAGCGCAGGATGGCATTGCTCTGGGTGAGCTTGTGAGTCCCATCGATTAGATAGGGCAGCTGCATGGACAAGCAGGAA
>PVJA010000179.1:0-213078 GCA_004027025.1 Myocastor coypus
AAAAAAAAAAAAAAAAAAAAGGAACGCCTCAGGAATTTGCGTGTCATCCTTGCGCAGGGGCCATGCTAATCTTCTCTGTATCGTTCCAATTTTAGTATATGTGCTGCTGAAGCAAGCACTAATTACTAAGTATTAATCTCCCCTTGATATAATTTTAAAGGTGGGGAGAAATAAGCAAAACGAAATTGATTTATCTGGGTTTAAATGTATTGATTTTTTCTTTTGAAGTTATTGATTTTTAACCTTGGATCACCTACTTGTGTTTTGATAGACAAATGGTTTTGAGAAATCTCTCTGTTGATGGGATTAGAAGTCTTTGGAAGGATTTTCTTGATGATTATCTAATGCAAATAACTACTTACAGCACTGTGAGTGAAACTGCTACTGAAGGACTTAGAATGACTTTGCTGAACTTGTAACTGTTACATAAGGTCCAAAGAGCCAAGTATTCTTACTTGGCATTAGACTAAATCCCATTTACTTGAAAGAGCTACATTCATCCACACGTTCCTTATTGCAATCAGTCACTTCACTCAAGCAAAAAAGCTGTTAATAATAAAAATACAGTTATAATAATAACAATTACCCTTTCTTTAATACCTACCATGTGCCAGGTACTGTGCTGGCTTTGGAGCACATAGCATCTATTGAGTTCAATAACAGGCCGGGTGCTTGTGCTTTGCTGTGTAATCTAATTTTGTCCTCGCAGCAGCCTAATGAAGGATTATGATAAAGACAGTATGTGGCAAATATTCTTGACTAAGATCACCCAGTTACTGAAAGATGGATACACATGAGACCTTGAAATTTTGTGTGTTTGCCCTCTGCCATCTTTACCTCTGCCTTGTACCTTCTTACATGCAAAGAAGCATGGTCTTCATTATGGTCATTGCCCACCAGAAAGATGTAGAACTATAAACAAGTATTTTGAGGTGAAGATGTATAAAAACGCTAACAAAAAGACCACACAATGCTTACTAAAATGAGGGCTCTGCTAAGTAGATGAAAATGAACTTGAGACATTTAAACATGTTTAACACACACACACACACACACACACACACACACACACACAGAGCATTTAGTAGTCTGACCTGTTGCCTAAGTACAATAAAGCCTTGGAGGCGAGGAGCTTCTGTCTCTAGGTCTTCCTTCTGAATCACTCTATCATTGTTCAAAATTACCTTTCTTGAAACATCTGCACCCAAAAATACACACTTGCTGAAGTGTGTCATTGAGCACAGACATCTATGCTTAGCTCAGAGGGGACAGGGGGTGCTGGTGATCAAACCCCAGCCCTTGTACCTGCCAAGACAAGCATGCTACCACTGAACCATACCTCCAGCCTGTATGTGCTTAAGCTTTTAATTTTTTTTTCACAAAAGCAGTCTTTATTTGAGGTAAAGGGAAGTTTGGCTAATAGGATTAGAGTTGTAAGGAGTCAAAAAATTAGCTGGTAGTAACAATCGTTTGTCTTTGTCGAAGTTGCTTCTCTTTGGTCAGAAAAGGGTACTCAGGTTGCACCTTCTCCAACAGCACACGATAAAAGGCAAAGAAAAGATGCCTCGTCTACTGACACTGCTCTCCACACCAGGCGTCAGGCTCACAGGCCTTCAGTCCTCTGCCTCTAGGTTGCTGCCTATTGCTGAGGGTCATGGGCCACACTACACTTGTAAGGACAAATGAGGCAGGAAAAACAGGTGCAAGACACTGAGAACAGCAAGCATCCACAGCTTCAAAGCTCTGCATGGGAAGGGTGATCCTTGTGGCTGGCACAACTCGTAAAGGCACAGGCCCTTCAGTTCCTCTTGTAGCTGAGTATAGTCACCATGTCCTTACTGGTCAGCTTAAAGTCAAAGACCTGGAAGTTCTCAGCAACGTGAGCTGGTGTTACAGATTTAGGGATCACTATCAAATTCCTTTGCGTGGGGAAATGGATCGGCACCTGGGCAGTAGTTTTGTTGTACTTGTTTACAATTGCTTTAATCCTGGGATCTTCCTGGACAGAAGGATCTTCTGGCTTAGCCCAGGGCCTGTTGGGAGAACCGAGGGGACTGTAAGCAGTCAACACAGTGCCTTTGGACTGGCAGTACTGGATCAGCTTCCCCTGAGTTAGGTACGGGCGGCATTCGATCTGGTTAATATCTGGCTTATACTTTAAGCTAGGCTTGCTTAAGATCTTCTCAATTTGAAGATAGTTGAAGTTGGAGATGCCAATTGCTTTCACCAGCCCTGAATCCACCAACTCTTCTATGGCCGTCCAGGTGTCCATAAAATCAGTGTCACTGGGAATCACATAACCTGTTGCATCCAGTGGGAAATAGTCAGCTCCATGCTTGAAGCCTATTGGTCAGTGGATAAGGTAGAAGTCCAAGTAGTCCAGCTGCAGGGCAGCAAGAGTCTCCTGGAAGGCTTCTTTCACCAGGCTCTTGTCATGGAATGTGTACCACAGCTTGCTGACCAAGAAGAACTACTGGCACTTCACCACACTCTCCTTGAGCTTCTTGTGCAGGGCCACCCCACCTTCTGCTCATTCTGGTACACCAGGACATAGTCGATGTGGTGGTACCCAAGGTCAATCACTACCTTCATGGCCTTGGTCATCTGGTGTTATGGTTTATGTCTAGTTGTCCCCCCAAAACCTCATGAGTTATTTCAATGAAGTGGAGATGGGGCGCACCGGGGCTCCACGCCAGTCAGTTATCTCAGCCCACTGGAGTCCCAAGTGATGGAGCCCAGGGCTTTATTCTTTCTCATTGTCCTACTGATGGCCTTTGTTATGGTTTGTGTCTAGTTGTCCACTCAAAGCCTCATGCAATCATGGTTAGGGGACTTCTAGAGTTTGAGACTTGATCCATGATCCACTGGGATTATGTGTTTTAATACTGATGAAATTATGCTCTGACTACTGCTGGGCATTGTAGGTGTGGCCTGAGGTGGATAGGCTAAGGCAGAGAGCCTGATGTAATTTAAAGGGAGATAGAGAGACAGACTAGAGCTGTTGCTCTGCTGCCCTGCTTGGTTGGCTGCCTCTGTCAACATTTTGTTGCGTTCCACCACAATGAACTGGATGCTCTCTGCTCTGTTCCACTCAGCCTTGGACCAGCCGAATATGGACTGAAACCTCCAGTAACTGTGAGCTAAATAAACCTTTCCTTCCTTCATTTTGGGTGCCAGGTATTTGTCTCAGCAACAAGAGAAAAATGACTAAGATACCTGGCCTGGAGGTGACTTCAATGTGCCCAGCTGGGCATCTTGGCACCGGTGTAGAGCTCGATGTGGCTGGCCATGGCTGCTGCACAGTACAGCGGGCTCACACTGCCTAATTCTATGTGCTTAAGTTTTTAATGCCCACTCTTCTTCATGAAATTATTTCAAACTCCTGACACAGTAAACCTACATGAAAATTTCTGTCGCAAACATCTTCCTGCTTCTTTTTTATTTTATTTTATTTTATTTATTGTTTAATGAGCAGAACATAATTATTGAGAGAAAGAAAGTTCCTGTCCAAGAGAGGGACAGGAGAGGGGTCCTGAGTGGGTGTCCCCCAGAAGCTGTCTCTTCCAGGGACTTTTATAGAAAAGACATGGAAACTCGCTTAGGTGGGTATGAAGTGGGACAAAACTGTGGTCAACCAATGAGATTACAAGCACCATTGCTCAGGTAAAATTCACTAACATCGGGATCCAATGGAAAGGCAAATCACGTAGCAAGTGGGCAAGAACACTGCCTATTGAGCTTGGGCTCTCTCTTTCGAGGGTCTTTTAAGGTGATTGATACTTATTTAGCATATCAATCCCTGATGCCCACTCTTAAGGAAGTTTGTAGTTGCTTCTGTTTACTCTTGTCTTGAGATCTGGCTATCAGCGAGGAGTGTCTGTCTCTAGTTGGAAAGTCACCTTGTCTTCCATGTCATCCTTGAGGACCTCACCCTGTCTGACTGCCTATAATATTTCTATCTAATTCAGCTGCCTACAACATTCCCACTCTGAAGAAATAACCCATACTGCTGTGAGGGAAGCATGGGCAATGACGATCTGGCTTCTTCAGGCTGAAAGGGGTCATAGTTGTGATCCAGCAGTCAGAGAAACTCTCCAGAGGTCCTATCTAAAGGTCCTCAATAGGGGCCCAGCAGGATGGTTCAATCGTCTAAAGCACCTGCTTAGGAAAGCTTAGGCGGCTGCAGGGACCACGGTTCGATCCCAGGCACCACATCCTGTGCCAGCCCTGCCCTCAGGGCAGGCTGAGCCGGCCATAAAAATAAATAAACAAACAAACAAAAGTTGTGAAACAAGAAAATAAATAAATAAAAATAAAATGAAGGCCCTCAATAGATACCAGGAATTTTTATCTTGGGTAGGTGGAATCACTTTAAATCTGGAGAAGACAAAGCCAAAGAGACTTTTATTTACTTTATTTTTTTTTCTTGTTTCAGAACTTTTGTTTGTTTTATTTGTTTATTTTTATGGCCGGCTCAGCCTGCCCTGCCACCACGGTCCCTGCAGCCACCCAAGCTTTCCTAAGTAGGCACTTTAGACCACTGACCCATCCTGCCAGGCCCCGTACAAAACTTTTCTGTAAGCACTTTTACCTTTTAATTGAAACACTCAAATATTGACTGAAATATTAACATTTTTAAAGAAAGTCTAATAATCTTTTCCAATTAGTACATATATATACTGCATTATAAAACATTAGGCAATCTTACTTTTGAGAAAGCTAATCTACTACCCACATGAAGTATCAGAGTTACATCAGAAATCAACCAGGCTAATTTAATACACTTATCAATACACAGCATTTAGGCTAAAACAATGTCCCATTCAGTGTTTTAGATATGGTCCCCATTGTAAGCAAGGGGCACTGTTGAGGGATTTTTTCCTTTTAACACTGTGGCTCTGAGTTTTATTTCACAAATATATGAAAGACCTGACTCTATAGACTCACAGCTAATAGATACTGGATAGCCAATGTCTTTAATGTTGACAGGATATATCTGTCCCTGGGGATTTATTTTAAGTAGTGAAATGCCTTTTAAGTCTTACACAAGTAATATATGTTACATTTGTAAAAAAACAGCATAGTTTTGATTAGTAAGTAACCTGAATATATTGAAGCATCTCAGTTACAGCTAAAGCAAGATGTCTGTTAAAGTCTGTTTCTATTGAAGTATGACAACTGGAAGGAAAATCAGGGTTGGAGAAGAACAAAGAGACCTGTGCCAATGTCTAGCAATGGTCTGGGTTGATTTCTAGCCATGATTACTCAGGGCTCCTCTGTGGAAATGGCAGGTAGAGATGACAGTCCATCCAGAGTCGTGCTTCTTTCTTAAATTTATATTTTTACAGTTTTTTACATTATTCATTTACTTGTTTATTTGCTAGAGGGTCTCGCCATGCAGTGCCGACCCATAGTCGACCCATAATGATCCTTCAGTTTCCCCCTCTCCAGCACTGGGATTACACACATGCACCACCACACCTGGTTTCTGTGGCCCACATGGTGTGCTGGGAGTTCTGAAGCTAGCAGAGCATGCGGTACCTGAAATCGAAACCAGGTATGTCTGCCAGCCAGGTAGGTGGTTAGGCTGCTGAGCTATCTCGCCAGCACCCCCTCCTGCTCCTGTGCCTGTCCTCCTTGGGCCTCTCTCCCACCCTGGTTTCCTACACAGGGCAAGAGGAAGGCTGCCGGCAGCTGCTGCCTGGACTTGTGTGGCAAGGTTTGGTTGCATATATCACCCTGAAAAAAGAAAGTGGGACTTGGCCAGCAGCAGCAGACAACGAGAAGGTGCGAAGCTGGGGCCCGTCCTCCCACGTTGCTATAACACAAGCAGCATGACGTCTGAACACTGAGTGAGGGAACACTGTGCAAATATGGCTCATCTTTTGTGTACATTATCTGTGCGGAATCTGGGTAAAAGACTCAAATGGTATCAATATGCTTTATAATGTGTAAGGAAACTTTTGAGCTATTTTTGAACTTTTTATGTCTAAGATCATCTCAAAACAAAATGTTTAGAAAATTTTATATGTGTGTATTTACCACCATTTTTAGAAGGGTAAGATAAAATATGTAAAAATGTCAAAGGGGTGGAGCCTACGTGCTCCTGTTCCTGTGGGGTGCACACCCTCACCGCCTTGTGCTTAGCCCTGCACAGGTGTTGTCCCAAGACAGCCTCATCAGGGCATGGAGATGGGGAGACAGGGAGCACTGGGGGGGTTGCTGTCACTTTGTGTCAGCAGGAAGGTCATGGCAGGTCATGAAGAATAGAGTAATATTGCTTAGGAAAAAGAATTCTATGTGGAGGATGATTTGAAAAAGGGGGAGTCTTCCAAAAACGTGAAGTAGAACCTTGTAATGAGGAAGGAAAGAAGAAATGTGAACTAAATTGTAAAGGATGAGTTGGTAGAATTTGGCTATTGCTAATGATGCCATGATAGAAATGGGGGGAGGGGCACTACTGGGTGGCAATAAAGGGCCAGAGCCAGAGGAGAGGCGGACTAATCGTACTATGGACAGATTGTATCTGGGGTGCCCGAAGGCTATTCCAGTAATAATTAGCTGGGGAGCATTCACTGAGAGATGCAGATTTGTAGAATATTCTAGGGAAAGGGCAGAAGAAACTGGAGGAGGAAGAGGCTGTCAATGAGCTGGTAAAGTAAGGCAGGGCTAGGTCAGACAGGAACCTTAAGCAAAACCCATCCAATTAAAAATGATGGAGGGAGAAAAGCCCGTGGAGGGTGGTAAGGAAGAAGCAGAAGAACTACCTTCACAACATTTAAAGCCCAAAATGCAAGCCAGATACCATTTCAGAGTATTACCCAAAGTGTTCCCTGCCCCGCCCCCCGCCCTAATTGTGGCAAGCGCTGTGCTCACCCCTCGGCCCTCCACGCCACACCAGTGTTCACCACTTTGCTGCTGCCTTTGTCTATTTTCAACTTATCATTTTAACTATAGTTTAAACACGGTTATGTATCTTCAAGGTTCAGATGAACTGAATATCAAACACTGATTTATAAGGAATAGGAGTTTATTTAATTCATAGTTCCAGAAGCTGGGAATCCCAGTCTCTGGGTGCTGACATCTGCCGAGGGCCTCCTTGCTATATCATACCACAGTTGGGGCATCGCATGGTGCGACACAGTCAGCATGCTAGCTCTGTCTCTTTTCCTTTTCTTTTGTAAGAACGCCACCAGTGCCAATGCAAAGACCCCACTCTGGTGGCCTCATCTCACCCCAATAATCCCCAGAAGGCTCCACCTCCAAACACGATCAGCCTCTGAATTTGGGGATTTAATTTCAGCAGGAGTCTCAGAGGCTTTTCAATCAATGGCAACTGCTGTGGGAAAGATGTCACGTGACACCGGAAGGAAAAATGCTGGGTTCTGAGTCTCAAAACGCCTGGTCCCCCATCTTGAGATGCAGCAGTGAGAAAACAAACAGAGAAAGCTGAAAGCAGGCTACGGAGCTGAGCAGATACCTCATCAGGTAAGATGCACACGTGGCGAGAAGCTCATCAAAAGATGCTCAGTCCCATTTGTCATTAAGGGACTGAGAACTAGAGGTACAGTGGGGTACCACTGTACACTCACCAAGAATGTCTAAAGTCCAAAACAAAAGCAGACACTGACAGTATCAAGGGCTGGTGAGGAGGCAGAGCAACAGCCACTCTGATTCAGTGCTGGCCGGGAGTGCAAAGCTGTAGAGCGACGCTTGGAAGATGGCTTAGCAGTTTCGTCAAGTTAAACATAGCTTTTCCCATGGGTAAATTGTAATTTTTAAATTGGAAAATAAACATACAACTTGGAATGGATTTGAGGAAAATGATACCATATGCAGATTTTCTTGAAGTGGCTAAACAAAATGTGAAAAGCAAGAAACAATAAAAGAAACTGTTTCTGGTAGCAGACCAGCAGTACAAGAGTGTACGTGCTGGTACAATAAACCAGTCTCATAGTAGTGCGACTTTACGTACAGATTCTTCGCTTCCACAGTCCACGTGGTTACGCTTTCTCTTCTCAACATCACACTGACAGCTCCTAAAGAAAACTACTCTTTTAAAAGCCGTATGTCTACCAACAGATGCATGGTGAAGAACTGATCCGACTATGTCTCCTTTTTGTCAGGGAAGACGGGACTTCTGACCCTGTTCCCTGGCTAGGTTGGGTCAAGGCTCCCACTATCCTGGAGCCACCATAAGACTACGGACCTACGAATCCTCTATATTTTTAAGAATAAGCAATCAAAATGGAGGGATGAGACAGAGTATAAAAAATAGGATCAACAGAAAAGAACAAGAAGGGCTGGTGATATAGCTCAGCAGACTAAGAGCTTGCTTAGGGAAGCACAGGAGCCAGGGTTCAGTTCCCCAGCCCCACCGGCCATGCTGGCCCCACTTTTGAGCACACTGAGCCAGCAAGGGAGTCCAGGTGCGGTGGCACACACCTGTTATCCCAGCACTTGGGAGGTAGGAAGCAGAAGGATCACTATGAGCCAGCAGTGACACCCTGTGCAAAAAAAAAAAAAAAAAAAAAAGAACAAGAAAATAGCAATTTGTGTACATTCAATAAAAACTGCAAGTTCAGGACACAAAATCTGTCAAAGTCCCAAGGCCCTTAAAGAAAGACTTGGTACACCAAGTCCATACCCTTTCACCTGTAATTCAACCTGTGAATGGGTCTTTCTTTTCGCTAAGAATGGACTGTCCCTTTTCTTTGGTGACATGGGCTTTCCCTACGGATGAACTACAGCTGTCACCTGTGATGGCTGTCACCATAAGGGCTTGTCACCCTTCTCCTGCAGAAAGAGCTCATTCCTATCATCTGTGAATTGAATCCTCTCTTTCCACAGAATCATAAGTTCTGTAGATTTCCACCCTCTCCACAAAAATATGTCCAGCGGAGACTAATAGTGTACCTCTGTCTCTCTAGAGCCCAACCTTTCTTTCTTTCTTTAAGAATTTTTTAATTTAATTTTTTTTCTTGTTTCACAACTTTTGTTTGTTTGTTTGTTTATTTTTATGGCCCGCTCAGCCTGCCCTGAGGGCACGGCTGGTGCAGCATGTGGTGCTGGGAATCAAACCACAGTCCCTGCAGCCAGCTAAGCTTTCCTAAGCAGGCGCTTTAGACCACTGAGCCATCCTGCCGGGCCCCCCAACCTTTATTTCTTTGAGTGTATACTTTTAAAGTTCTGTTTAATAAGCCCTTTTATGCCTCTTTAGAAAAGAAAAAAGGGAAGGAAGACGACTGATGCACCAGCCATACATATTAGTGAAAAGGTTAAAATATGGACAGGTTAAGCGAATCACTGGTTGCCAAAGGACTGTGGGTAGAGGAGGAATGAGCGTGTGGAACACAAGGTTTTTAGGGCAAGAAGGCTACTCTGTAAGACACAGTAATGGCAGATATGGGACACGCAGGTCTGTCAAAGCCCTGCCAAACCCAGAGACATTTGCCTACCTTTTCCACCTTCCTGATGCTGCCGCGTTCCTCTGCTCATGGCGCTGCCAAGCCAACATCGCAGCACCTCTAGATCTCTCTGCTTGCACGTCTGGCTTCTGCCTCTGTCATTACCTCCGCTCTCACCCTGGCACACACACACACACACACACACACACACACACACACACAGCCTTCTTTCAATGCAGACCCTGATTACACTAGATTATTCTAGCCCCACCCAGATTCTTCAGCACATTCCCACGTCAAGATCTTTAACTGAATCACATCTGCAAAGCCCTTTTGCCTGGTAAGCAACCATAGTCGTAGGTTCTGGGTGTTAGGGTGTGGACCTTATGGTGAGGGGTAGCACTGTTCTGTCTGCCAAAGATGCTCATAATGATTTCATTGATGTAGTTTAACATTCATACCTCTAGCTCTTGTTCCTTCAGCTGGGAGGACCTAAAACAATGACTACACAGGAGCAATAGTCACATGTTGAGCCCAGACCTTGAGATTTTGAAACAATCTTCTAAGTACAACTAACTGGAGCTCATTGGAGGAATAGCTCACTCTAGAAGTGGAGCGCCTTATAGTTACCAGAAAGTTAAGAAATGCTAGCCAAGTCAACAAAAGCCTGGTGATAGCGTTGTGTCCAAAAGATACAGGAGCAACAGCGTTGTGCTGTTGCTGCCCATGCCGGTGCAGAAGGACTGACCACTCCTGACGGGTGGCACAGATTTGCTGGCAGATGACAGCAGGAGATATGTGCAAGCTTGCTGGCAACTCTGGGCTCTGATGGTCCCAAAGAGGAGGTCTAATATACTGCCAGGACCAATTCTTTCTCCTTTGGTGGCTAAAAAATGACACAAGTTGTCCAAAGGAGTCTGTGAGACCGCTTTATGATTCCATTGTTCCTGTTGCCTTTGCGACCTAGAAGTCACAAATGGGGTGAGAGTGGTGACCACAGCAGCAGCAGCAGCAGCAGCAGCTTCTCCCAGTGGCGGACTGGGCCATCGGGAGCAACTCCACGTGGGCTCCCTCTGTCTGCTGCACGGATCTAGAATGGCACTGCTCTAGATTGCCATGAAAGCGAGAAATTCAACACATCCGACTACATGAATTTTTAAAAACTTTGGCAGGCACGTGGATCCCGAGAACCCTGCCTACGCTGCGCTGTGGAGAGGCTCCCAGTGTGCACCTGGGCCCTCCGTGCTGCTCTGGCTCATTTCTTCTGTTCTCACTCAGACGCCTGAGAGCAGCCATGCAGCCAGCGAGTGCATCTAGCACTGGTCCCCCCTCCCCTTTACTAAATTACTCTTAACCTAGAGTTCTCACAATCTTGTAATGGGATAGATGTCTCGGTTGATTTTTTCTCATTGCTGGGACAAAATACCTGACACCCAAAATGAAGGCAGGAAAGGTTTATTTAGCTCACAGTTTGTGGAGCTTTCAGTCCATACTCAGCTGAATCCAAGGCAGAGTGGCACATGGAAGAGGGCAGCGGGAGAAAGCAAAGAGCAAAGCAATGAGCAGGGGCTGCAGGGGCTGCAGGGGCTGCAGGGGCTAGCAAGCTCCTCTCCCTCCCTTATATTGTATTCAGGCTATCTGCCCAGGGTGGCTATAGCACTCACACCCGTAATCCCAGCATTGTATCATGAATTAATCACCAACTCTAGAAGCTGCCCCCATGAGCACTTGAGGCTTCGGGGGGACACCTAGACACAAACCATAACAGTAGGATAGGAACTAATGCCCAGGGGAGAGGAAGGACCCAGCCCACCCATGACTCTAGGCTTTTATCTTTTATTTTTTATTTTATATTTTTAAAGAATTTTTTTTCTTGTTTCAGAACTTTGGTTTATTTATTTATGGCCGGCTCAGCCTGCCCTGAGGGCAGGGCTAGTGCAGCGTGTGGTGCTGTGGATCGAACCGTGGTTCCTGCAGCCGCCTAAGCTTTCCTAAACAGGAGCTTTATACCACTGAGCCATCCTGCTGGGCCCCTCTTTTTTTTTTTTTTTGTAGCCCAGGCTAGTCTCTAATTCACACCAATCCTCCTGCCTCAGACTCCCAAGTGCTGGGATTACAGGTGTGCGCCACCACGTCCGGCTCTTTTATTTTTTTGAAGAGTGAAGATGTTGCCAGGAACAAGCCTGCAATGGGAACACACAGTGCAGCCCAGCTGCACCGTGAGTCAGCCACTGTGAGTTTCTGTGGGCAGCAGGGGAAGCGGCTTCAACCACAGGGGGGAGCTGAGAACAGAGCTGGGCTAGTCTCCTCTGCTGCTAGGCCTGTGGGCGCAGGTATGAAACATGGCGCCTACCTTTTTACATTTGGATATTTTTAGTGCTTCCAACTGGGTGAAAAAGACACAGAATCCAAGTAATAAAGATCCCCAGGCCAATCTTGGGAGGATTTGCACAATAAAATAAAGTAGTATTGGGTTACAACCCATGATGTAAATATTTATGAGCTCACAGTCATGTAAAAGGATGAAGGATGAAGAATAGCCAAATGTGTGTGTAGAATTCCAGAGAAGCTATGTTGACTCTCAGCACTTAGCCAGGTAAGCCAAGCCTCCCTGCTCTCCCACTGTGGGCTACGCATAGTGACTTCTTCCCAAGGAGTACAGCGTGGAGGGAAAATAATAAAAGAATAAATTTGTAGTGGAGGAAAAGGAACACTACGTCAGCCTGGACAATCAAAGGTAACATCAACAGTGCTGTGTCACATGATGCGCTGTGGTGGCAACAGCACTTTATCTCTGTGATCACCCTCCCTGAAACACAACTCCAGCCTGACGATAAGGGGAATACCGGACAAATCCCACCTGGGTTATTCCATGCAATTTCTGTTTCACTACTAATAGTACTCCTAAAAACTATCAAGGACAAGTCTGAAAAATGTCACAGTCAAGAGGAGCCTAAGGCAATATAACAACTAAATATAACACGGGAAATCATCCCAGCACGTCAAAAAAAAAAAAAATCTTAAATGAGAATTATGGAAATTAAATAAGGTATGGACCTTAGTTAAGCAAATCAGTATTAGCTTGTGAATGATAACAAATATATCATGTCAATGTGAGATATTTAATAATAGGGTTACTTGGTATGAGTATATGGGAAATTTATATTATCTGAAATTATTCTGTAGATCTGAAATGGATCTGAAGTATGAAATTTATTTTAAAAATCATATTACATGAGCAAAAAATGCTTGGGTGGAAAATGACAGATTTGGAAGAATACTGATTAGTCAAAGCCAATTTTTCACCACCTGGAGGGGGGAAGAAAGAGTTCCTGTGTGGGAGAGAAAAGTAGAAGAGAAAAATTTACATTTCCCAAAGAAAGGCGCCTGTGCCATGCCCGCTAGGCTCCAGGCTAAATTCAGAGAAGTGTGTGGATTCTACCCTGCTTCTCTAAGGACTGAAACCTGACTAGGCCTCAGTGCATTATGGGAGCAAGGCAGCAGAAATGACTGGGAAGGGATTTCTGGATAGCTTGGTCAGAGACAGCTTCGCAGTAACTGAATGACCCAGCATGGCGCAGAAATCAGCAGAATGTTCTCCTCTGTAGCTGGGAGGATGTGGAGATGGCCCAGGGTGCCCGCAGATGGCGACAGACTCGGTTGGTACAGTGACTAGAGACCAGATAACAACACAAATATATAAATGAACCCCCTAATAGACAGATAACAAGATCCTATACATTCTCCTTCCAAAACCTGGGCAGTCTGTAATCTTCCTAAGATTAGACAAAATCTCAAGGAGGCTATGGAGGCTTTCCCCGCTGCAGCCTCCAGGGTGTGCTTTCATCTTGCTTTTCCCTCTTTCACTTGGCCCAAGCTCACCATGTGGAACCAGTTTTTCCCTCCCTCTTCATTTCTACTTTATCAGATAAACTTCACCACTGCCAAAAGAAATCTCAAGGAAAGAGAATGAAAACCTCAGTGGTGGTTGGTACTTCCCAGAGAAGGTTTGAATCCTACCACCTGGAGAAACAAAGGCCGGCTACAAAGAAATCAAATATGTATTTCATACTGCCAAGTGGATGAGCTCACAATTTATATGTCTGAACAGTTGAGCACAGACAGAGGGTAAGGCTGATCAAAGTGTTGGGCGAATGATACATAAAGGTTGGAGAGCCTGCGTTAGTTTCCTACAGCTGTCATAACAGTTTACCACAAAGTGAATGGATTAAGACAATACAAACACAGTCTCTCACAATTCTGGAGGCTACAAGTCCAACATCAAAGTGTCGGCAGGGCCATGCTCTCGCTGAAGGCTCTAAGAAGGATCTTATGTTGACCTTCCTTGGCTCGGGGTTTACAACTCCGGTCTCTGCCTCCATAGTTACACAGCCTCCCTCCTTGTGTGTCTATGTCTCTCTGAATGCAAACATCTTCTCCTTTCTCTTATGAAGACTCTAGCCACAGGACTTAGGGCTCACTCCAATACAGAATGATGTCATCTTGCCTTGATTTACATGTACAACAATCCTTTTTCCAAATAAGGTAGCACTCAAGGTGGGAAGTTG
The DNA here is from genome assembly GCA_004027025.1 of Myocastor coypus. Lineage (NCBI taxonomy): Eukaryota > Metazoa > Chordata > Mammalia > Rodentia > Myocastoridae > Myocastor > Myocastor coypus. The sequence continues at coordinate 13,976 of PVJA010000179.1, forward strand.
GCTTAGGATTTCAATATCATGGGCAAGAAATTTGGCCTTCAACAGAACTGAAGGTCCAAAAAGAGCCCAGCGGAGTGGGGAAGTCATTGGCATCCTTTGAAAGTGTTTCAAAAGTAGAGTGAGGGCAAATTGAGGTAAAAAGTGGTACAATAAAGGCAAGAGATGCTGTGCTCAAAGATAATTGTTGGAATTAAGGATATTTGAACATGACTTTCAGTTTTGAAATACAATACACTGCTGTTTAAAATAGGTAGTTAATCTTTTTATTTTTTTTAAAAAAATTTATTTATTTATTTATTTATTTATTTATTTATTTATTTTCTTGTTTCACAACCTTTGTTTGTTTATTCACTCATTTTTCTGGCCGGCTCAGCCTGCCCCGAGGGCAGGGTTGGCACAGCATGTGGTGCTGGGGATCGAACCGTGGTCTCTGAGTCCGCCCCAAGCTTTCCCAAGCAGGGGTTTTAGACCACTGAGCCATCCCGCCAGGCCCCTAGTCTTTTTAAACTTTTGTCCCCTGTCAAACTTTTAAGTATAAAGCAAGTAAGCATGTCTGACAGTTTGGAAAACATGCCTTTGTGACATAAATTTTTAGCAAATAATTATTGATGCATTCTTGTAGTAATTACAAACTTCATTTTACCGTAGTTTAAAAAAATTATTTGTTTATGATGAACACATTCAAAATTCTCTCTTCTCTCTGTTTTGACATATCTAACATCAAAAAAGCTAGTTAATTTTAATTGGAACAAAGCATTACATGTAAAAATAACCATAACTATCTCAGAGAAAGAGTGGACACAGAGCAGAGAGAGCTTCTAAATACGATGTAATGATAAACCTTTCAATAAATTACCAAAAAGAAGTTAGATTCCACTTATCAAATGACAGGGATTTAAAAATGATAATAATCCAGGGAGATGGGGGCCACGTGAAGAACAGAACAGCCATGGCTAGCGAGGCTGGATGGCTTGCTAGAGGAAACGCACATGTCATTGTCCCCTCTGTTCCCCTTCTAGAAACTAATCCAGGGCAAGAGGTTAAGAGGAGATGCAGTAAGTTAGCTACAAGATTAATTATAATGTTTAAAAAAAAAGCAGAAATTAAAAGTTACTTAATTGTGTAGAGGATTAAGTTATGTCCATAAAACGTGTAGTCACCGTGACAAATGATGCAATAGGTGCTCATGTTCCTGGGTATGGAAAGTAGCTCCTCCTTTTCAATTTTTTCAAGTTCTAGCCACGAGAGCCGCTTTGCTGTGCTATGTTTTCCTATCATGATGTGCTACCAGCAGCCCAGAGCAACAAGGCCAACCCCATTATAGAAACTATGCACTAGCCAGCCAGATACCTCCGTGGATTAGGGCGCCTGTGCAGGCAGAGCACAGGAGCCAGGGTTTGATTCCCCCTGTCCCATGCTGGCCCCGTCCCCAGGGCACATTAAGATGGTGATTGAGACTGGGCATGGTGGCATACCCCTGTAATCCCAGCACTTGGGAGGCTGAAAACAGGAGGTTCACTATGAGTCCGATCTATGTAGTGAGACCTTGTAGACCTTTTCTTTTGTATTTGTTGGGTCTTTTGAGAGAGCATCTCACCATGTGGCTCAGGCTGACCTTGAACTCACTATGTAGTTCAGGCTGGCTTTGAATTTGTGGCAATAGGCCTGCCTCAGCCTCCCAAGTGCCGGGATTACAGGCATGAACCACCATGCCTGGCCAAATCTTTTTTCTTGTGAATTGATTATCTCAGTCCCTTGCTACAGTGGTACACATGAGCCAATGAACATGAAATCAGAATATTTTTGGAGTCCTTTACAGACATTTCTTTTTTCCTCACATTTTGGTTATTTATTGTGCTTTGAGGGAATGGTCCGGCCGCTGGCTTTTGTGGTCACCATACAACTCGAGGGAGGCACTGAGAGAGTGAGTTAGAACACAGCCATGCTTCTTCTTACCAACATGAAGCCACTTTTTTTTGAAACAGGAAGTGTTTTCTTCTTTCTTCAGAAAATAAATTTGCTTTATTTCCACAGTGCTGAAGAAGCTGATTATGGTCATTTTTTCCAATGTTTTCATGGAGGAGAGAATTTCTGAAACTTTTTACATGGACACTTTCGTTGCTGTCACCTGTGTAGTCTTTTTTTTAAGCTTAGATTTCTTTTAATTGAAGGTTAAGAGTAGGAAATTTTATTGAGAGAAATAGAGCTCTTGCCTAAGAGACAGGAGGAGACCTGGAAAATGCGTTGCCCTAAGCTTAGATTTTTGAAATTGAATGTAACTATCAAATGTATTTCACATGCTGAGAAGGAAGGGTAAGCATCCATAGAATATTTCCGTGGATCTTCCAGAAGCACAGCATTTTATTGTGCAATGAGATGCTGAAGGAAAGGCGAGGAGGAGGGGAAGAGCTGGCGCTACCCCCCGGGCTGTAGTGATGGGTGCAGCTGGGAGCTGTGTGCAGACATCGGTCCGGAAATGGGCTTGATTGGATAGTAAGGGAAGTAGAAATAAATATCCATATTCCCCAAATACTGTTAGTAAAAACCAAAGATATTGCATCACATTAAGGAAGGCTGGTAGCTATGTTAAAGAGGAATGCGGACCATTTTCCTTTGAGAACTCAACCCGTCTTACTACTAGGAATCCATCTCTTACTCTATAATTTTTGCCTTTTCTTCTCAGCAAAACTTTACAATAAACCTTCCATATACTGTTCTCTCTTTTGACAACCTGCAGCCTTCAGATATTTTAGGATCTTAAGAAGGTGCATGCAGGCATTCTGACCTCTGTCCAGCAGGTGAATCAAAAGCTGTGTGACAGCAGAGCAGTGGGCCTCCTCCAAAACAATGGCAATCCTCAGCTCTTCCTTGATGCCGTCTCCCAATAATAAATGACTCTTTTCTTTGTGGTACACAGCCAAGAACACACTCTTATATTGTCAAACATCTCCCAACTTCAGAGGTCATGCACTGGAGTAATTTGTAATCATCAGAACAGTTAAGCATCCGTCTGCCTTGCAAACTCTTTAAGATCTGCAGTAGAGATGAGCTTGGGCCATGCAATGAGGACTGCGCCCTGTAGCACACTGGCTACAGAGCCTTTCCTTTCTTTCCAGTATGCTGCTCATGTAGGTGACATCATAACAGTGAAGGATTCCTTCAGATCCACTTTAATTTAAAATATCCTAGATAAATGAGTAGACTGAAAAACAACATGCACAGGCGGATGATAGACAGATACGGTTTTTTAGGAAATGTCGGCACATCTCCTTTGATGTTTGGTACCATTCCACCTCGCAGGCTTTTCCAGAGCATTCCATGTGCGTGTTGAGCCATGACTTCAGCACCCATCCAGGGGCACAGCTTCACTTTACCCTTCACCTCCTGCTCAAGTAGAGCCAATACTGAGAACATAGGACCTGCTCTGGACTTTCAGTTGCTTTATTATTTTTTTTTATTTCTTTTTAATAATTTTTATTTTATTTATTTATTTTTTTTCTTGTTTCAGAACCTTTGCTTGTTTATTCACTCATTTTTATGGCTGGCTCAGCCCGCCCCGAGGACAGGGCTGGCACAGCATGTGGTGCCGGGGATCGAACTGCGGTCCCTGAAGCCGCCCAAGCTTTCCCAAGCAGGCGCTTTAGACCACTGAGCCATCCTGCCAGGCCCGCTTTAACTAAAAGGCAACTTAACGTGCTGCTACACTATTGCTGTACAGCTTATGGAGGCAGATTGTGCAGGATGGACACTGAATGCAGAACGTGCTGCTTATGTGGCCCCCAGCCTTGCGCTGTGCCTCCATGCTTGAATTCCTGCACCTGCCACTTGCGATGGTACAGTGCAGCTGCCTTCGGCAGATTGACATACAGTGAGGACACCTGAGGTCCTGGATGCAAGGCACCCGCTCTGCTTCTCACATTCTTCACTTTGAATGGGTCAGTGTAGCTCACCTTATGGATGGCTGCTCAGAAAACAGAATTCCCTAACACCTAATGATTGGATGAGCTTCCCCGTATGTTTAAGCCAGTGTATCAGTAGTTTTGGAAAGCTTTTGGCTTTGGAGGTCGAATCCTTTACTCTCATGAAAAATCACACCCAGCTCCATGCAGAAAACCAAAGCAAACTGAAGGTGTTCTGTGTACAGCGTGGGTGGGGGGGAGGTTTGGAGCCCTGCCTGCCCTGTCTACAGCAGTCCTTGCTGAAGAATTGCGGAACTCTAGGAGTCCAAAGAACAGAGCTGGACCCACTGCAATTATGGAACACTGGACTATGTGTACCAATAACAATTAGAAAAATTATCACCTCTATACCCTGTGCTCTGTATAACTAACTACTACGAAGACAACAATATGCATTGTATCAATTATTGAGAACGTACTACTAACATTTTTGAAACTGTCACACTGTTATTTCTTATTAAATGAAAGAAGAAGAGGAAGAAATGCAATCTGTTTTGTCACCTTATCTCATGGTCAGCATTCTCTTATATTCTTGACAACATTTGAACACGTAAAATGATGTCTAACTTTGCTTTTATGTTTTCAACAAAGTCAAGATATAGTCTAGAAGGTGTCCATTTTTCATTATTCAGGTTGTAAGCTCAGCTGGGGAACTCAACAATGTATGTGTCTAGGAATCTTTTCACCTGTGAATGCAGTATATACACCTAGCTTGTGAAATTGTAAAAGATAGTCATTCGCAGACACTGAAATAGATGAGGGACTTATTTTCAATAAATCTATATTAATCTGAAGTCTTAAGTTTTTGAAGTTTTATGTAATTTAATTAACAGGCTCCTTCATGGACCAAGAAAGTCCTTTGATAAATACTTGATAAAATGGATTAACAACTACTTGAGGAAAATAAGAATCTAGAGAGAGGCTAGTGAGATAGCTCAGCCGGCTAAGGGCCTACTTAAGCAAGTGCAAGGACCAGGATTTGATCCCTGAACCACATGCCATGCTGGCTCCACCCCCAGCTGTAGTGGCACATGCCTGTAATCCCACCACTGGGGATGCTGAAAATAAGAGGATCACTATGAGTCTGTGCTGCATAGTGAGACTCTGTACCACATACATAAAAATAGATAAATAATCTAGAGGGAGGCAGCAAGTGATCAGACAATTTCAGTAGGACAAGAAACATACTCTAATGGCACAAGAAAAGCAAGGGAACCCCACCCTGAGTTCTAGCCTATATCATCTTTGGGACTGAGGAAAGGCTTAGGTCCTAGGAGATGATTTACTCTCCTTTAAAAACTAATTCATTCATTAACTTTATTTGCCAAATATGGATGGTCTATGTTCATTGTGTGCAATATATTTTGAAATATGTATACATTTTTGAATGGCCAATCAATATACATATTACTTCAAACATAGTTTTGGGGGTAAAAACCCCTAATATATACTCTCTTTGCTATTTTCAAGATCACAATGTATCATTCTTACTAGTGAAATATTAATAAGGTGACCACGTTGTACAAGAAATCTCTTCAAGTTATCCCTCTAGCCTAAAGAACATCCTGTATTGTTTCACCAGAATCTCCTCAACCCTTCTCTTCACATTTGCTCTCTCTTTCTCTTTTTTCTTTCAATTTTTTGATACAGGGTTTCTCTAAATTGGTAGATTGCCTCATCTGGGCTCAAATTTGTGATCCTGCTACCTAAACCTCAGACTCCCACAGTTCTGGGATTGTAAGACGTACCACCATGCCTCACCCACTTCTATTTTTTACTTCATTTTTGTATCCAAGGTCTTGCTACATAGGTTGGGCTCATTGTTATCCTCCTGCTTCAGCCTCCCCAGTGCTGGGATTACAGCCATGTGCCTCCACATCCAGAGTGCCCACATCTAGTCTTAAAATCATAAAACACTCACCTAAAAGACACTCCAAGAAATATTTGGTAGGTTTTATTTATAGTTAGCTTTCACATACCAAAATAATCTTATCGGAGAGTCTAAAATTCACTTCTCTCTTTTTATGTTCATTATTCTAAGAACTAAGAAAAGTTCCGACGAGTCTCAGGAGCGTGACCCTTCACACAAGCAAATGAAGAAAGGGAAATTCTTGTTCTCTATGCTTGAGCAACTAGAACAGTAATAGGAGAAGTTCCTGTAAATGGTTTTTATTTCTAATCTTTTTAAAGTGTAATTAGAATGCGTGATCTATCGTCTAGGTTGCAATATTTGCTAGTAAACGACTTATTGATATGTTTCTTCTGTAACACTAGATAAGAGTGATTAAAATGCATGAGGCAGTGTTTTCTGGAATGACTCATTCAAATATCATTTTAGATGGTGAGCACCGAATTGGAAAGAAAGAAGGCCTGCCTTGCTTCGATATACTTAAAAATATCCATATGGGATTTTTTCCTGTAACAAGAATTGCACATACTTCAGAAGCCTTCATTAACTTGGTAACACTAAGAAATTATTTTCTGTAATGCCCGCTTAAATGAATGCGATGTCAAAAGCTAAAGCCATTTTGACCACACCGGTATGGTCCTTGGTCGTCACGGTGCTCCTCGCTTCTTCACACCCATTCCCAACTCTTAATTTGGATGAAAAAAATCAATGGTGGAAATATGGGGAGCCGTGGTGGACATATGAATTGCAATGACTGGTGTGTAATGAGACCATGGTTTTGTAGGGCTTTCAGCTCAACTATGCAAAAATAGCGCTTGGCAGTAGAGTGTCACTGCCCGCAGGTATCTCACATCCAGGGCCTACCAGCTTTGTGAATGGGGGACCTTCGAAGGGCAACGCAGGATTACATATTCTAGCCATTTGTCCTGTATACAACATTCCCCATCGATGTGTCAGAAAGACATCCCCATGTCTCTCCTGCCATCTGTGGATGAGAGCTACTGCTGTAGACCAGTGGCTTTCAAATCCCATGAGAGATGGCCAGAAAGAAGGCTTTAAACTTTTATTTTCATCATCATTATTATTTTAGTTAATAGGGGGAAATTTTATCCTTTACTAGAAATTAACACATTATTTAACATTGAGTCACTCACTTGCTTAGTAAGTCAAACAGTTGCATGTGACATCCTGGTCCTGAGTATTCTAGGTAAAGAGTGGGAATGTCCCAACATAGAAGGCTTAACTTATTGTCTTTCACAGTACCTTGCGTTATGGTTGTGTCTGGTTGTCCCCTCAAAGCCTCATGTAAGTCATGGGGCAGACTTACTTCTAGAGTTTGTGATTCATTCCCAATCCATGGCTGGGATTATAGGTGCTGAGTACTGCTGGGATTATGGGTATGAGTGCTACACCCAGCCTGAGGCAGATAAGGCAAATAAGGAGGAGAGAGAGACTTGCTCTCTGAAGCCATTGTTGCTATTACTGCTACCTTTTACTCTTGAACTGCTGCCCTCTGCCATGTGCCAGTCTGAGTATGGACTGAAACCTCCAGTAATTGTGAGCTAAATGCTTATTTTGTTTTGTCTTGTCTTTTTGAGACAGGGTCTCGCTATGTAGTTCGGGCTGGCCTTGAGCTCACTTTTGTAGCCCAGGCTGGTCTTGAACTCACATTGATCCTCCTGCCTCAGCCTCCCAAGTGCTGGGATTGCAAGCATGTGCCACCATGCCCAGCTTAAATGTTGGGTATTTGCCCCAGCAATGAGAAAAGAGTAACTGAGACACCTTAATTCAGGCAATTTATTTACACTAAAGAGAATGTATATACTCAAATGAATGTGGTTAAAAAAGACTCCTACAAAGAAACAACAGATAAATAAAGTAATGTTGTAAACAGTGCAACATGACAAGGAGGTTAAAATTCACTATCCAAAATGTAAAAACAAACCTTCACAGTATTAAATGAAGTTTAGAATCACAGAATACTATAAATAGCTTTACAATGTCTCTAAACCTAACACTAAATTTTATAGTAGCAATTTGTACATACTTGAAATGAGTAACAACAGGAAATGCCACATATTACATCTTTTAGGACTGGACTAGTGTGGTTCTTTGGCAGAAATTATATTTTTTCAATATTATTGTTAGAAAAAGGAATTACTTAAAATAAATTAGCTAAGGCTACATTTTGAAAAGTTAGAAAAACAAAATTAACTTAAATATATAGGATAAAAATAACAGAAATTAGTGAAACAGCATAAATATTTTTATCAAAGATTAGCAAAATCGGTTTGGTGTGTGTGTGTGTGTGTGTGTAGATTAAATCCAGGGTCTTCATACTGAGCTACGTCCTCCAATCTTTTCCTGAGATAGAATCTCACTAAATTGCCCAGGTTAAGCTGAAACTTGTGTTTTTACTGCCTCAGCCTCCCTGAGTCATGGAATTACAGGTGTGAGTTACCAAGACCAACCAGAGGTTGCCTTTTTAAAATGAACAATCCTCTACTGAGATTAGTTATGGAAGAAAAAGATCAAAGTAATCAGTATCAGGAATAAAAAAGAATGCTATGGCAGTTTTGCAAACATTAAAAGTATAATAAATAGATATAAAGGATTTTATACCAATAACATGTAGGATTAAAAAAAATAAAAACTTACTCCAAAGGAAATAGAAAAACCATAAGATCTTATAACTATTGAAAAAATTTAATCAGTGATTAAAAATCACTACACACACACACACACACACACACACACACACACACGCACACACACATGCACACACACACAAGCAAACCTGAAAACTCTAGCACTACATGGGTTCTATAAAACATCAAAAGAAAAAGCAATTCAGTTGTGGGGAATTTAAAAAATAGAACCATTCTAGGGCTCACTTTATGAAGGTAGTATAATTTGGTATGGAAATTCAACAAAGACTATACGGGACAGAAAAATTCAGGAAAAGATAAATTAATTATTAGCAATTCAGAAATGTTTTGAAAGGTTCATGTTTCATGAAAAAGTTTTATTTTTTTCAGGAATGGAAGCTTGACCCACTATTAGAAAATCAATGTAGCAACTGACCACGTTATTAATTTAAACAAGAAAAATTCTATGATAAACTCAATAGATGCTGACAAAGCATTGAAGAAATTCAGTATCCAGTCAGAATGAAAATTATTGGGAAAGTAAAAATATGAGAGAACTTATGTAAGCTGATTGAGGAGGTGCATAAAAATTTTTAAAGCAAAAGCATTAGAAGTTTTCATATGTGATCAGGAGTGAAAGAAAGACATCTGCTACCACTCCACTAATCTTTACCCTGGATTTCTTACTGAACACAGGAAGATAAAAAAAAAAAAAAAAAAAAAAAACATGAATTGTAATGAGACTCGGAATACAGAAAGCTCTAGCCTAGCATATGTTAACTCAAGGTTCAATGCCTTGACACCACACACAAAAGAGAGACAGAGAGCGCTAAAATGGGAAAAGCAAAGTCATCGTTAGTATTTTCAGATCATACGATTGTATATATAGAAAAACCAAAGAGTCTGCTGCTAAATTGTCAGATGTAGAGATCAAGTTATGAGATGTCGAATATACAAAAACAATTGCACTTGAACATCTGTTGCAGCTAGAAAATGTGTTAAGAAAAAGATTCCATTTACATAGCAAACAAGGTTTTTTAAATAAAGGAATTATGAAACTTAAGGAAGAAAAATGCAGGCATTGGACCAGTGAGATAGCTCAGCAGACCTAAACACCTGCTTTTAGGCAAGCTTAGGCAAGCGCACGGATCGTGGTTCGATCCTCAGCACCACATGCCATGCCAGCCTCACCTCTAGGGCAGGCTGAACCAGCCAGGGTCTGGGTATAGTGGTGCACACCTGTAATGCCAGCACTGGGGAGGCTGAAAACAGGAGGATCACTGAGTCCAAGATGCATTAGTGGGACCCTATAACAACCAAATACATTTTTAAAAAAGCAAATACTTGGAAAGGCATTAAAAACCTAAGTAATTAGAATATACTGTGTGCATCAGGGTCATAAACATGTCAACTGTGAAATGAATTTTTGGATTTCATCCAGTTCCTACAAAATCCTTACCAGGTTCTTAAGAATATGTCCAAAGGAGTATATTTTTATTGAAAAAGAGTAAAACAGAATTTCATAACAAAATAACAGGAGAATAAAAGTAATTAATACCTTGCATATTGTCATGTACAAAGTAGTCACGCATAGTACAAGATATGAGCAGAAAAATTCTCCAATCAATTTTAGCATGAATCTTCCTTTTCAATGAACTAAGAGACATCAACAGTGCAGCCAGCTTGCAGTTTTCTCCCTTTTCCCATCCTTTTCTCCCCGTCTCCCTCATCCTTGTTCCTTTCTCCTTCTAAACAATTTCCACCCATTTCACAATGTCTATCATACACTTTGATCTTATTTACTCTTACAATTTTTCATACCAGGGACACATGAGTCTGATCTATTTCACTTACAAATGTGGCCTCCAGTTGCAACCATTTACCCATGAAAGTCTCAGGTTTATCCCTTCCTTATGGATGAGTAGTATTCCATTATTATTAATTTTTTAATCACATCTTCCTTTTGAACATTTCTCTCCCTTTCACAGAATCTACTGCACCCTTCAGATTCTATTTACTCTTTCAGGCTCTTACATTAGGGAGACCATACAGTGATTACACATACAGGTCTGATTTATTTCACTTGTGAGTATGGTCTCTAGTTGCATCCATTTACCTAGAAAAGCTTGGAGTTTATCTTTCTTGATAGCTGAGCAATACTCTCCTGTATAGAAATTACCATCTTTTTTTTTTATCCATTCAGGAAATGAGAAAAGAAAGAAGAAAGGAAAAAGAAATATATCTGTACATGCACAGGATAGCTTGGATAACTGCACTACTGGTTTCTACTGCTGCATCGAAAGAAATAGCCAATTCTTAATTTTTTTTCTTCTTTAATCTTTTATTCAGTTATTTTTCAACCAATTTTTTGACCAATTTTATGTGGTTGTATCTGGTAATCTGAACAATTTGAAGACAACAACATGCAACGTAACAACCATTGTTGAATTCCTATCATTTTGTTTAATGAAGTTCTGTATCGTTTCTAATGTGTTTTTTACTAATTTTTATTCCTTTGTATTTTTAAAAATTAATTAAAAAGGGGCTGAGGAGATAGCTCTGTGGTACAAGTGCCTGCCTGGCAAGTGCAAGGTCATGAGTTTGAACCCTGGTTCCACCAAAACAACAACAACAAAAAATTAATTAATTAAAAAGATCATAAGGGCCAGCAAGAAACTCAGCAGACTAAGTACCTGCTCTGGCAAGCACAGGGACCCAGGTTTAATCCCCAGTCTTACGTGCCACCCTAGCCCTGCCCCTGGGGTCTTCTGAGCCTGAGGCTGACTCCAGATGTGGTGGTGCACACTTGCAACCCCAGGGTTGGGGAGGCTGAAAACAAGAGGATCACTGTGAGTTCAAGCTGCACAATGAGACCCTGTACCAAACACATAAATGAAAGAAAAAAAAAAAAAAAAAAGAAAGATCATGTCTTTTCTTTCCATTTCTCAACTGATGGGTATTTGGGTTATTTCCAAGGTCTAGCTATTACAAATTGTACTGCTATTCACATGGGTGCACATATATCATGATGTTTTTAATTCTTTTGGGAAGTTGCTCATCACGAGAGTGGCTGGGTTGAATGGGACTTCTAATCTAGTTTTTTGAGAAATCTGCTCACTGATTTCCATAGTGGTTACACCAACGTATACTTCTCCAACAGTAGAGAAGTCTTCCTTTCTCCCCACAGCCTTGCCAGTATGGGTTAACTGGTTGAGTTCTTAATAGCCATTCTTTCTAGGAATCTAGATGGAATCTCAGGATTTCAAGATGACAGTGTGTGCTGAAAAAGTAAGTCAATAAATACCTACAACCCAATCTGTCTTAGACACATTTTGAACAAACAAACAGAAGCAATGTGTTGTTTGGAAATACACATATGGCTATTAAAATTATAGAGAAAGACAAAGGAATAATTAATAAGAGGAAATTACCTTGAAGGTGGCTCCATACAAAAATATGATGAGAGAGGGCAGACAATCCAAGGAGACCTGAAGAGACAGTAACGACCTATTTACACGCTGGAGTTGGCACACCACTGTTCAGTTTCTCATCCTTCTTTAGACTATTTACTTACTCTTATAAATATGATATGTTTCACAGGATATTTTTTAATTAGACATTTACAATCCTGTAAAGTAAATACTTGGACACTTTCTTTGATTATTTGGAAGCATGCTTTTCAAAATATTTTAACAAATTAAAAATCGTATTTGTAGACCAAAATAACATCATTGCTAACAAAAATTTATTAATTTGTTAGCATTTGACTAATGCTTACAGAATTCTCAGGGATCTAACAATTAAAAATAAGTTTATTTTCTTTTTCCCTCATAAGGTATTATATGGTAATTATGGAAAATTTCACCCTTCATTTTTTGCATGTTACATAATATACATGATGTACCAGTCGGCTAGTATTACTACCTAATTTGTACATTAAACACAAATACTGACCTGGAGAAGCCTGCTAAAAACATTTCTTCCAGAGCAATCCAGACACCTAGAGATCATTGCTCAAGACACAGGCAAGAATTCTCAAACTGGAGGTACCCACAATGCACTTGAGTGTGTGCTGAACATTCTGTCCCCTGTAAATGACCCCCAGGATTTTGATTCAGTGAGTCTAGAAAGGGTCCGGGAGCCTCCAGTTTTACTGCACACCCCAGGCAACTCTGGATTCGCCTCTCAAAATTTTGCTTCGATGTTAAAGCACAATTCAGCCACGTCCCTGGAGAGCTGCACAGAACCCTCCTGCTGAGCTAAACTTGAGCACGCTGCCCTTGACCTGGATCAAAGGGCTCCATAAGGAAAACATGGCCCATTTTCAAATCCATTCCAGCTACTAGAATAGAGAAGTAATGGATACGTGTGTAGAGGACTGATTGTAGCCTCTCACACCATGAGTCCTCAGGCCATAGTGGCTTCTTACTATTAGAAAACTGTGTCTTCCTGATGAAACCACATAAGAGCTCCTTCTTTCTGTGCTTACCATGGTGGCGGATTCTGCTATTTTTGTAATGCTTGATAGGCTGGTTCTGTTCAATTTATTTGCATTCATAGTTTAAATGGTTGTGGTCGCAGACAAATGGTACCTCCCCTGGAAGTGCAGAATCTGACAGAACTCGGTTATTCATTGGGCTTACCGAAGGTCTCTCTCTGTTTCCTATATCTCATCTACCCGTGACCAGGTCATCTACTCATGACCTGTTTGTGTTTTATTTTACAGACGCTCAATTGCATGACTTTTGGATTGTTTGCTAGAGAGCTTAGAATCAGACACACCATTAAGCAGCGGCTCTCAAGCCAAGATTCGCCGGAGTGCATGGTAAGCACACTGTTCTGCTGTATTTCAGGCCATGCAAAAATTAGTGCAATTTGGTACAATTTTATATTCTTCCTCCCTCTTTCTCTTCTTCCAAATAATTACATTTTAAAATTTCTATATTCCTCTGATTGTCTTGAAGAGTTCTTGGAATACAGTGTAAAGGAGGAAAGGAAGAGAGTAAAAGTAGAACATGCAGGAGAGGAGAAAAATGAGAAGGCGCCAAGCGTCTTGATCAGGTGAGGCTTATGCATCGCCTACCACAGTAATCTGCATAAGTGTCTATGCATACCTCTCATAGAACGCTTTTCCCTTCTGTGGTATTTATGCTCTACTTCCATATTCATTGGGTAAATTATGGACAAGCTAGTAAGCTTCCTTAAGGAGAACTGTTATTTTTGCTTATAAAACAGTCTCTATTTTATTTTATTTTTATTGTGGAACTGGGGATCAAACTCAGGAGCTTGCACTTGCCAGGCAGGCACTTGTGCCCCTGAGCTATCTCCCTGACAGTAAAATAGTCTCCATTACTTCGTCAAAAGCTCCAGATGTATCATTTTAGTTAGTTGGAAACCATTTCCATGCGTTCAATTTGGAGAATGTGGTAGCTACCATTTGATTTCTCTTGGATTCTTTTTGCAACTTTATAAAGTTTATTTCAGGTCTTCCAAGCTTTACCAGTCAAATTTTCCTAGGCTAAAATAATTACAATCACTTCAAAGAGTCTTAATAGGACCCTTCAAAGATCAGCCCTTTGGAAAAAAAATTGTTGTTTTAATGATAGGGACAAGCAGATTTTCATCTTGTATTTCTACCTACTGATAACATTTAGCAAAAAGACCTAAGTGCATTAATAATGGATCTGAAATGAGTGTTTACATAATTTTTAATAAACGAATTCTGTTCATTTTCTTTTCATTAATGCATTACTGCTTTTAGTACCTTTTAATTTCTCTAGCCTTTTAGGAAGTGTGCGTGCTTGCTTATTTTCCTTTTGAAATAGCACTTCAGCATTCAGCGACGCCAGTGAGTCTTTTGGAAACTATTCCCATAAGAGATTTCTGTAGAATAGCTTTTGCCATAAATGGTTTCGTGTTTCTAAGATGTTAATAACTTTGCTGATTTGGTTCCTCTTTAGGTTGCAGTTAAAATTAATTGGAAAACAACAACAAAACACTCCTGCACTTTACCTGGAAACCAAATAGTGTTCAAGAATGATGGACAAGTCGAGGTGATTTTTAAGTAGTTGATGCTATTCCCATTCACTGGTACTGAAACCGTTCCCTAAAGGAAGAAATTCATCCTCATACATTTTTAATGATCTGTAAGATCACTAAGGAAAGTTGAGGAGTGAAAACTAGTTTAACTGATATTCTTTTTTTTTTTCTTTTCTTTATTTCACCAGGGATCAAACTCAGCACATCGTGCTTGCCAGGCAGGCGTTTATGCCACTGAACTATCTCCCCAGCCCCTTAATGGATATTCTTGTAGGCATCTTTCTCTGCTAGCCAAGCCTCTTCTCTACAGCAGTAATTGATGATATTAAGATATTACAAGTTTTTTTTTTAACTGTTGTATAATTAAAATACACAGAATACCTGGAAGTCATCATTTTGCTTATTCCCTGAACATTTATAGGGTCAAGTAGTGCTTATATTTTCAACTATTTGTAGGTTCTCAGAAAGGTTAAATGCCTTGCCTGAGAGCCTCTTATGCTCAGTGATCAGCCGCCTGGCCCTGCATCTCCTGCGTTGGGATTAGCTGGACAATCCACCTGCATTTCCCTTGGCCCTTTCTGGTTATCCCTTGGTTTATGTTATAATTTTTTCCTCTGTTTCTAAATTTAGATCCCATATATGGTCAAGCATTTCATTTTTTTTTTTTTTTTGTATTTTAGTGAAGCATCTACAGGGTGTTTAGGGTCTCACTACTAGATTGGACTAGTAGTAATCTGCTCGTTTACAGCCTCCCGAGAGCTGGGATTACAGGCACACAACTCCATGCCCAGTCTCAGTCGCCACCCTGGGCCTGTGGTCTGGCACAGCAGGCTCTGGGATCAAAGCCCCAGCCAACCCCTGTGCCTGCAGGTGCCTGCAGGTGCTTTAATCCGCTGAGCTGTTTGGCCAGCCCTAGCATTTTGTTCTTAAAGCTCCTTTCATCCCCCCACCTGCAGTGGTACCAGAAATTGAACCCATGACCTTCGCTTGCCAGGCAGGTATTGTGCCACTGAGCTATATCCCTGGCCCCCTTGAGATCTCTCTCTCTCCCCCTCTCTGTCTCCCATATTTCTCCCCGCTCTCTCTCCCTTCCTCTCTCCCTCCTAACCCCCCTCTTCCTCTCTTCCTTGCTCCTTCCCTGAATTTATTTTATTTATTTATTTATTTATTTATTCATTTATTTTTGATGGGACTGGGGTTCAAACTCATGACCTTGCACTTGCCAGGCAAGCACTTGTGCCATGGAGCTATCTCCCCATCCCCTACGTTCCCTGAATTTAAAATACCACTGACATGCCTATGACTCTCAGGAGGGCAGCACCCCCATGCCCCCGCCTGCTGGTGCGCTTCCCTGTCCTCTGCTCCACTGCCTACAGCACGCCTCTCCTCGGAGCTCTTACACGCATCTCACACTCAGCATGGACACAGATCACACCACTTGTCTTTCTCCCTGAAGCTGATTCTCACCCAATCTCCCCAGCTCAGTGAAGCTATGTCATTGTCCACTTCCTTTCACAGATCAGAAACAGCTTGAGTCTCTCCTACCTCTCTTCAAATCTAAACTATTCCCTAATCTTCCCTAATCCCATGCTTTGACCTCCAAAATCCAGCCTCAAGCTATCCACTGCTTCCAATATCCCAGGCCGTTGCCCTTTTCCCACTGAAATTGGCACAGCATTTGCATATAGCCTATAGGTATCCTCCTGTAGATTTTAAATAATCTCACCGTGCCACAAATAGTGATTCAATGCAAATACAAGTAAATAGTTGTTCCAATGTATTGGTTAGGGAATAATGATTGGGGAAAGGCTGACCATGTTCAGTACAGATGCAGTATTTAAAAAATATTTGCAACCCATAGCTGATTAAACCTATGAATGTGCAACCTCTAGATATACAGGACAGCCCATACTCTAACCATGGACTAGCACAACCGTCTGTTTTTTCCTTTTCTTCTCTTGCCCCCCCCCCCGAGTCCGTCTCTGTATTTGTAATTATATTAAGAGTGTAAATTGAATGGTGCCACTCACCTATTTGCAATCCTTTAGTAGCTCATTATTTTCTCCTGAAATAAATTCAGACTGCTTCCTAGGTCTGGCACATTCCTGACACCCTCTCTAGCCCCAGTGTATGCCTTCCTAAAATAGTCCACGCAAGCTGCTTCTTATCCCAGCAAATGTGCTACCCACAGCACTCTGGGCCTTGCCTCTGTCTGAGACCCTCCCTGACTCCCCACCTTCGTATTTGTTTTTTTTTATAGAATTTTTTATTTTATTTATTATTTTTATTCTTGTTTCAGAACCTTTGCTTATTCACTCATTTTTATGGCCGGCTCAGCCCGCCCCGAGGGCAGGGCTGGCGCAGCATGTGGTGCCGGGGATCGAACCATGATCCCTGAAGCCGCCCAAGCTTTCCCAAGCAGGCGCTTTAGACCACTGAGCCATCCCACTGGACCTCCCCCCCCCACCTTCGTATTTGCTAGTCACAGCTGAAATGCCACGGTCTCAGCAGACCTGCTTGACTGCTTTACTTGAATGACTTTGCAATTATTTTTTCTATAACTTTCTATTTCTTCACAGGACTTTAGGGACTGGACCTTTCTTGGTTTGTCTGGCTGTTTGCTATTGCTATGTTCCATTAAGCTATAAATTCTCAGGGCAGGCACTCTAGCTGGTTCATTTAGCGCTGCATCCCTAACACTTACTACTGGGCAGGCAATAATACTTGGCGAGTACAAGAATCAAGTGCACCCGACTAGTAAGCAATGGAACTAGGATTCCAACTCAGATCTGTATGACTCCAGAGTCTGTGCTTTGAACTGTTACACTCTGAACAAAATTAATTCTGATTGGGTGGAATTTCATTGTGAAATTAGTTTTAATAGAAAAGTCTAAAATTCTCTTAAAATGTTATAGTCCGTGTGAGAACTCTCTATTAATGATAGTTTGCTTGTTTGACCTCAATCCCCCCCAAATTCACATTGGTGTTGGTAACAAATCACATCCTATTGGCAGCTTGCTTCTAAGATGCTCTTGCAATCATATTTTAACTCTATCAAGAACTCTATGGAATCAAATAAAATGACTTTGAACAAGGCATTTAGCCTCTGTAAACCACTGTTTATTCATCTATACAATAAGAAAAAATTGATTCCTAGAATCCTTGAGGGGGAACTAAAGGCAATAATAGATGTTATCCCTTCACCATAGGGCTTTGTATATTGTAAATAATACCAATTAGGGTGTAAAAATAAGACCTTTAGTGAACTAGAAGGATTTAATCTTTAGAGTCGGCAGCCAGCAATCTTTTTCTAAACACTGGTTCTAAATCTAATGTAGTCCAGAAGAGTTTGATTGACAGGACAACTCATCAAAGATTGAAAAACAGGGAAAGGAATTGTCAAGTGCTACTGCCAAGGGAAGCCTTGGAAATCTGCGAGCAAACTCAAACTCTAGACACATCGGGCACAAAATTTCCTGGGAGCTTTTACCTCACGAACGTTGGGAACGGCAGCTCCTTGCTCAGTCTGAGTTTGGTTCCATTCTTGGCATTTGTGGCTGGCTCATGAATTTCCATGCCACCCAAAGGTCTAACTTCTTGTTATGGAGAAATAGGGCAGCACACATGTTCTCTCCTGAATTATTTTTTAAGGGGAATTTGATTCAATTAATTTATTTGGCTAAGAAACAACAACAAAGCAAAAATTCTTAATTTTTTACTGATGAAAATTTTTTCCTTCTTTCCCTTTTCTGTCCCACACCACCATGTGGTTTTAATAAAAGTCTTGGGTCTCATTTTCCTTCCAGATCTGTTTGAAAGGAACATGATTCTTTTATAAAAACCAAACATAACCAAACTCCAAAATTTCTTTTTCTACTGCTCGGGTTTTGAATATCATCATGACAAAACTAAGGCAAGCTGGCAGAGGAAGACAAAGAAGTTCTTTGAGCCTCTGAAAGACTAGTAAATGGAGAACAATGGATAGTGAACAATAGATTCCTGATACTAATTTTGGGAGGAAATAGAGCTTTTGCTAAATAATAACATGATTTAGAAAAAAATTTTAGAGCTAAGTAATACAAATTGTAAGATTCACCAGAGTGAGGTTCTTTCCTGGCAATTCACTGAAGGCCTAAAATTTAAAAGGAACAGAGAGAGAGAGAGAGAAAGAGAGAGGGACAGAGAGGGACAGAGAGAGAGAGAGAGAGAGAGAGAGAGAGAGAGAGAAATAGACAGAGATGGAGACAGACACAGAGAGAGACAGCGACAGAGAGAGACAAAGACAGAGATGGAGAGACAGACAGAGACAGAGAGAGAGACAGACAGAGAGACAGAGACAGGGAGAGAGAGAGAGAAATAGACAGAGACAGAATGGAGACAGACACACACAGAGAGAGACAGAGAGAGAAAGAGAGATGGAGACAGAGACAGACACAGAGACAGAGAGAGACAGAGACAGAGAGAGAGAAGCATAGAAATAAACTGAACATGCTTTTAGTGACTGCAAGGAAATGGTTAACAATATCCCACGGGGAAAATAATCAGTGTATCTCATGTATTCTATAGAGTGGTTTTAATATTTATTCACTCACTATTCAAGCTAATCCGTTTAGCATTATCTCATTTGTGAGATCTCGTGTTTATTCACAGATTACAGTGTCAAAACACCTTGTTCTTTCCTTCGATGTCCACACAGACTTATTTTGTTAAATTCAAGTTTCTTCCTTGGGGAAATCTTGTCTTTTATTGTATCATTTCTTGGGTCCATTAGATTTTTACTTGCTAAGTTAAATCTGAGCCAGCCATTGTTCTTCTCACAGTATTTCTAAGTATCTTAGCATTAAGATCATTTTCTCAGCTGGGCGTGGTGGCGCACACCTGTAATCCCAGCACTCGGGAGGCTGAGGCAGGAGGATCAGTGCAAGTTCGAGACCAGCCTGGGCTACAAAAGTGAGCTCAAGGCCAGCCTCAACTGCACAGTGAGACCCTGTCTCAAAAAGACAAAAAAAAAAAAAAAAGATCATTTTCTCTGTCTTTTAATAAAATCTGTTCAGGAGTGTTAGAAAAAGTGAATTTTCCCTTCTTGGCATTTCCTGAAGGAGAAGATGCCTTTGATAGCCTCTGGGTGGCCCAGCTGACTCAAGGGCCCCCAGAACAAGGCGGGTGGGGCTCCCCTGCAGCCCGAGCCCTGGCCTTCCCTCCGCCACCCTCAGCTGCACTGTGTTGCACATCTGAGCGGCATTTTCTTATCTCATGTTCAGAAAACTGAAGCATTCCGCCACCCTCACTTTTCCGACCCCTACGGATGTCCATTCCTCTGGTGAGAAGAAAAGCTCACCCTAGGACTGCAATCAGTGTTATAGAAGTACATCGAAAGGCTTCCATTTTCAGTTGCTTATACAAATAAAATCATAAGAGCAAACTGCCAGTAGTCAGTGACCCAAAGTTCATGCTTTGTGGGTGGTATTCTTAAAAATCCACCTTGAGGAAGAGATCTAAAGATGGCAAATTTTATTGTTGATTTTTCGGCTCACATTGAAGCACCCAGAAAGATGTTTTATGGCAGAAGACTTAGAAACATACATGCTTGATAATATTTGATTGTAGGGCAGGAAATGATAGTGTCCACCTGTAATCCCAACACTCAGGAGGGTGAGGCAGGAGGATTGCAGAATGTCTGAGGCCAGCCTGGGCTGCACAGTGAATTTCAGGACAGCCTGAACTATACAGTGAGATCTCTCTCGAAAAAACATAACAGTAACAGCAACCATGGTAATACTTGATTGTGAAATGTTTCAACTCACCGGATGTTGAGTTGTACTGTCTCATGCCTTTAATTAATGTATGGGAAACCCTAAGACAGGTGAAATAGAAATGGTTTGTACCGATGCAAGTTTGAGGTGTGAATTGGGAGTGTCCCTTGATAGTCTACAGGGGAAGGTTGATTTTTTTTTTTTTTTTTTTTTACTCTATGAGAGTGTAATGTCTAGAAATTCAGCAAAGTTCTTGTGTGTTGTAACTAAAGCTCTTTTTAATAATAAAAATATGTGACGCTCTATGATGGGGAGAGCTTCCCACATGATCTAGCCAGCTATAGCTTTGGGAAATGTGTCCCACACCCTTACATTTAAACTAGTCACCTTTGCCATGGTCTGGGGAATTTTTCACCTTCCGTTAGCTTCATTCCTGGACTCTGCTGAGAGCTGACTAATGACTTGTCTCTGAAAAAGCCCAAGTTAGAAACTACTATGGAATATTGGACTATGTATGCAACTACTTTCTGTTAGTTCAATGAGAAGAAAAATATATATTTTTTCTTGTTTCAGAACTTTTTGTTTGTTTATTTACTTGTTTTTATGGCCAGCTCAGCCTGCCCTGAGGGCAGGGCTGGCGCAGCATGTGGTGCCGGGGATCGAACCGCGGACCCTGTAGCTGCCTAAGCTTTCCTAAGCAGGCGCTTTAGACCACTAACCCATCCTGCCGGGCCTGAGAAGAAATATTTTCACCAATAGTGTTTAGAAAAGCTATCATGTCTGCATCTTGTATTTGGAACAACTACTATGAAGACAACAATGTCTTTTTGAGGTGGGGTCTTGCTATGCAGCTCAGGCTGGCCTTGAGCTCACTTTTGTAGCCCAGGCTGGTCTCGAACTCACACCAATCCTCCTGCCTCAGCCTCCCGAGTGCTGGGATTACAGGCATGCGCCACCACACCCAGCTATTGTGCATAATATTAATAAAAGAAGAATTCGGTTTTAAACTAAAAGAATAATAATGCACACAACTTAAAAAAGGAACACGACTTGACCACAGTAACATAGGCATGGGCAAAATGTGGAAGGGCCAAGCAGCTCTAGACTTCGGACATTTCTGCTAGTCTGGAATTAATATTCAGAATACTTCCTCTACTCTTCTTGCTTGGATTCTCAAAGTGAGTGTTTACATTCTGGGGTTTTTTAAGGGCAAAAATTGTGTTCTGTGCTATTGCCAGCTGTTGTTTTGATCCGAGGCTGTGAATATTCTGATAGAACACCTGGAGGCTCTCACATCATATGTTGAATCCTCTTCCCCTTGTCAAATTCACTTGCCAAACTGCTTTCTGATTGTGATTCTTCGGGAGGGCAGACTCTCGGCCCTACGCGGATATAGCTATTCCTTAACAGTGCTTTGTAGCCATCATGTAAAGACGGATGAAAGAGTGGATGAACACACGCATCTGACTTCGGGGTTCCAGTGTCGTGTTGTTACATAAACAACTTCTAAGGACCAGGTGCCTATTGAACTGACAATGTTTGTGTCAGGAAAAAGGAAAATGTTGCCGCCCGTGCACTCTCTGCCTTGGGTTAACAAACAACTCAGAAGCACATTTCTGTGTAACTAGAGTATTTGTTTCTGTAGCACCGGGGATTGAACCCAGAGCCTCTGTGTGCTGTACTAGCTCTCTGCTACGGAACTGCATCTGCAGCCTATGTATAGTTTTTAAACAAATAAATAAATAAATCTTCCAGAAATTCTGGGTAGATCCAATGTAAAGATCTGAAAGCCTTACGGCAATTAAATAAAATACTGTTACGTTTGCCTGGTTAAAATAAGGCAAAAGTATCCGAGCACTGTTGCCCGCCAACTACTCCACCAGATAATTTGATAATGAAGAGCAGAAAATGCAGAATTCCATTTTGCTCATTCTTTTTTTTTTTTTTTTTTTTTTGTCTTTTTGAGACAGGGTCTCGCTATGCAGTTCAGGCTGGCCTTGAGCTCACTTTTGTAGCCCAGGCTTGTCTCGAACTCACACCAATCCTCCTGCCTCAGCCTCCCGAGTGCTGGGATTACAGGCGTGAGCCACCACGCCCGGCCTCATTTTGCTCATTCTTAGCTCTTCAAGGCTACTGTCATTCTACTATGTCTCATTAGAAACTGAAAATGTAGTAAATAAATGTATGCAGACCAGCTCACATACGTAGGTGGGCTTGCTTTTTTCTTTAGCTAGTAATTCATGCTACAGATAGTATAACTTCTGCCTAACACGGCTCTAATCTCCTTGCCAGAATGCAGCCTGATCCGAGATCGAGCAGTATTAAATACAGGTGAGAAAGCATTAGTTCTGGAAGATGCTACTTTAGTGAAAAGTATTGTTCCTTCATCTAATGGGAGAACATTTAGCTTCAAAGAGCCTTCACGATCCGTATCTTATGGTGAGGGACAAAGGGGCGGCCCGCCTAGGCGCTGTGAGCAAACGCAAGCACAACAAATACCCCATGCATCTTCCTCCTCCGTTTGTTTCTTTAGCAAATAGAATTTGATTGCTGGGTTCTTCACGGAACGATGAGTCCTTTGGATTTTATTTCTATCTATAGACGCTGAGATCTGTCCCTCCACCATGGAGATGTTGTCTCAGAGGAGAGTCGTATTTCAGCAAACATAATTAAACCATCACAAACAGAGCCTTCCATTAGTCAGAGCAGAGTTATGGCTCTAGCCTGTGGAAGCATCGGAAAGTATTTCACATTCTGCTTGGGGAGAAAAGGCCACTAAATATTTCATGGGTCTTTCTTAATCAGATTGTTTTATTTCTCAACATTTTAAAGAGATACTTAATTTTTCTCAGCGGCTATTTTTGTCATCATGTTAGAGAAATAGATAGTAAGGGCAAAATCTGCATGAGAAGACAAACGCTGGTATTTTCCTGGAATAAGGCTTACTGTGGGAATAAAAATAAATCTCATACTGTTCTCCAGAAAATGTCCTTGGCATTTCATGTGTTTTCTAAAGCTATATTTTGGTAATGTTCTGGGTGTTGGGGGGGTGGAAATCATAATTTGATTGGTGTGATTTGATATACATTTGGGTTGGTGCAGAAATAAAAAATGGACGCTAGAGGGTGCTGTTTGATTTTCTTTTTCAGGGCTGTGCGGCACGTTCAGGGCATGGGGATTGAAAACTGTCATCGCCTTCTAAACAGGACCTAGTTGCAACGCGATACATGGTGTGGCAAGGCTTTAAATTTTGGGAGGCAGTTTAGGAAGTTCAGAATGGGGGTAATGCTTAATTAGTTCAGAATTAATAAAGAAAAGAAATAATTCTTTATTACCCTACCCTGCATAATTGTCATCTTTTGATAATTACTTAATTCCTTTGGTTGAAAGAAATTTTATTAGATTTCAAGCTCTTGCTAAATGTCAAATAGTTCTAAAAATAGAACATTAGACTATGTTACACAAGTAGTGCTCTTAAGATTTGCCACTATCCTGTTGAGTGGAGTGCATACATACTAGTGAATATATATATATATATATACATTCTAATGTATATATATATATACATTCTAATATATATACATTAGAATTCCCAGCTGTCAGAAATGCCAGCCTCCAAAATATCATTTCTTTATACCTAGTCATCAAGATTCTCGATTAATTTGCTGTTTAATATCTGCTAGGCATGTGTTTTCCTTCTTCCTTTGTTCCTCTTTTTCATCCTTGTGGCTCGTCTTTCCGAGTACAACAAAAAGATAATGTTCTGGAATTAATCTTAATATAGACTGTCACATGCCTCGTATTCCATTAGTATCATTTCCTAACATAGGACTATTTGAAAAGAAGCTTAGGCTGGGAAGATAGCTCAGCAATATAAGTGCCTGCCTGGCAAACACAAGGACCTAGGTTCGATCCCTGATACCACATGCCATGCTGGCCCCGTGCTGGGTTGGCCACTGAAACTGGGCATGGTTGGCATGTATCTGTGATTACAGCACTGGGGAAGCTGAGACAGGGAGATCTCTATGAGTCTGAGCTGCATAGCAACACCCTGTACCAAATTAATTAATAAATTTTTAAAAATTTACACAATGAAATTTATTTTTAAAAAAAGAAAAGAAACTTAATGTTCTCATCATATAGACCAGAAATAAGGTGTTGAGGCATTGAACGGCCCACGTTTTGAGCAGAGAATGAGGAGGACGGTCAGAATCATCTCATTGCGCTTGTCTCCAGGAAGCTGACTAACGGTGCTGTGTTGTAGACTGTCGGAAGCAGTCCCCCAACCAGATAGAAGAGGTTGATCTGAAGCTGGTGCAAGAGCCGCACCTCTTACTCCCAGCTCCTCCTTCGAGGCACACAGGAAGTTTCTACTTCAGGGTCTCTGCAAATTAGTTACAGCTGTATGATTTGCACTGATGGAATCCCAACAGCAGCAATAAGCATTATTTCTGGGCAAAGATGACAGCGCTAGGATATGACTGTGTCCTCACCCCTTCCTGAGAGGGGTCTTGAAGCCACGTGTTGAGTTGGTGACATGAAAAGATAATGAAATCTCCATCCATCTCCTCTGCAGGGTGAAGAGTATCCCACATGCAAGAAACAAACTTGTTGCTCACACAGTGGAGGCCCTGGGGTCTCCCATTAGGACAGCACAGTGCAGCTTATTCCAACGACAAGTGAACGATGTCTTCAAAGGAAGAAAGCCAAGAACCAAGAACAAAAATGTAGCATGGAAGGGGTCTAGTTTAGAAGCTTTGAAAAAAACCTATAGTTTTTAGTTTATTGATTTCTTATGCCTTTGATAGAAGAATCAATAAAAAGAAGTATGCAAGTATATATTTCATTCTCCCTTTTTATGCTTTCACTTAAAATTCATCTAAGGAACTCAAGTGAAATAACACATAAAACATGATTATGTTCAACTCACACTGTATGATTTTGCAAATCTTAGCTTCTGTGACATGAATAATGAATTGATTAGGTGAATGATAATTAACAATTAATTCACCTAAATCTTCTGAGCCTCTAGTCTGGGACAGTCAAGAGCTGTGTTTCCATGTTAACAAACAACACGCTCCTGACATCGCTTTGTGTCACAGTGAGGAAGAAATACTGCGGCTCGGATCGAACAGACGGTTTGACTCCTTCATCTATCTCAATGTCCAGCGTCGTGCCCAAAGATCTTAAGAGGCCAAGCACAAGCAGATGCCTATTTTTCTCCATCAATATCAGTTGTCCTCTTAGCCACATCGCATGTGTGATGGCCGAGACCGGCTGGAATTTGCTGGCTCCCCAAGGAGGTGAGGGCTGGGAGAGCACAACAGCGCAAGGCGGACTTGTCCTCACCCTCGCCTCTCAGCCCAGCTCCCTCCGATGCAGGTGCCTTTGGCATCCCTGCATCTCGTGCCCATGTTGGAGGATGCCAAGCACTTTGGCTCAAGGCTTTAGAGTGTGAGAAAAAGAAGAATGCTGTTCATTTTCATGTAATGCAACTTCAAAATAAACTTGAAGTGGACATTGATTCGTGCATAACCCTAAAAAGTGAGGAACTCCAGGGGTATTCAGTAGGCTTTCTGTTTTGCAGCTAATTACAGCAAGTGTGTGTTTATGTGCTGCTTACAACAGAGGACACGGCCTGCTTCTCTTCTGCAAAGCCCCTCGCTGCTCCTCTAAGGCTCTCTGAGCACTCATGACGGGACTGTAACTCGGTACACTGAGGCCCCCGGCCCACGGCACCTGCCTGGCCCAGTGGCTGCTGCTTGTTCCTCTGTGTTTGTAATCAGTTTGTATTTTCTAGCAAAGCTCAACATCAATATGAATGAGTCCAGCCACCCAGTAATGAGAATACTTGAACACAAAGTTTATTTAAGAATAACACGTGCTTAAAATGTGGTTGATTTGTAAAAAGAGAAAGAGCTGAGCTTGAGGGATGAAATGGGGGTGGGGTGGGTTGGTTTCCCCAGGTGGCCAAACCTAGCACGGCAAGGTAGACGGCCACAGGGGTGGCAGGAGGAGTCTCCTGACAGAAGAGAACAACACACACATATCAGGGATCAGACACTTCCGAACATCTGAAAGATTCCTTAGAGAGAGTCAAACTTTCCAGTCATTGTTTCAAAATCATTCCAACAGGCCCTTTGTGAGTAAAAACGTCAGATGCAAAACCAGCAGGGGCTTGAGACATCTCCCTGGTCAGGTGTTCGGTGAGACTTCTATAACCAGAATGTTTCTTTCGCCGGCTTTTTGTATGAACCAAAGTTCCTTGTTACAACAGCGTGAGAATTTTAGGTATATGCACACCCACCATAGCTGGTTTGCAGAGGCTCTGCTTCGTACTTTGATAGAGGCACCTGGGGTGCCGTTCTCCTCCAGCCCTCTGACAGTGGGTGGAAGGTGGCATGACTTTGAGATGCTGGACATTTCCAAAAAAGTTCTGATTTAGAAACACACACTCTTTATCCTACAGCAAGTTGAAGTAAATTACAGTACTTTATATATCAGCCTTGAGTACATTATGAGGTCATGCCTGCTTTATAGACAAAATGCCATAGTGAAATCTGGGTCATGAGGAGGAGAAGCATCCATAGGTGAAGTTCACTTGAAGAATTAGAGGCTGTGGACAGAGAGAAACACAGCACATGGGGGGCTGTGAGTCCGATAGGGACCCGACACCTCCGCAGGACTCAACTGAGAATACAGGACATGTCACGGCCACCAACCCGCTTTATCCAAATGTCCCTGGCTAAGACAGCACAGAAGTCAACTCCATTCAATCTTGAAGGGTGTCCTGCTCACCTCACAGGGCATCAAGGAAGCCTTCATTGCTGGAACCCTCAAGGGTAAGTTGCAAATGTGAGTCTGTCTCCCGGGTAAGGAGTGCCCTACCCCCGAGCGGCCTGCGTCAGCGGGGAGGAGTCATTACCTTTGCAACTTCTGCCGTCCTCTTGCAAGGTCCCAGTCACGCAGCTGCACAGCGGCCCGTCCACCCGGCTGGTGCAGATCTGCTCACAGCCACCATTGTCCTCGCACCAGTCCAGCCCTGAAAGTGATGTGTGGGCAAATTAACCACAGATAGTTCCAGTCTTGTAGCTGTATCTAAGAGAGGGCCTTAAAGGGAGGACAAAACAAAGCCCATCGAGTTTTTCAAAGCCAACAAAAAGATCCACAGCAGGGAACAGGCAGTCAGCTCACACTGCTGTCCCCGATGCCACCTTCACATCCACTAGACCCACACCACAGGTGAAGCACATTTGAGCCTTCAAACCCCATTGTTTCAATAATTTATAGTATGTTTTAGGGAGCATACATACTTTTTCTCCTAATAGGTCCCACTGAAATGATCTGTTCTTTAGGTTCCTTTGCATAATCCGTAGCAACCCTGGAATTTTGTGGGCAATCCTGAAAGACAGAACACCAGAGGGAACATTTCACACAATTAAGCTGATAACTTATTCTTCACCACGTTTTCACCTCCAAAAGAGGCAGCGGCTCCAGCCTCCAGCTCTATTGCTGCTCAGATTAATTAGAACCAATGCATTCTTGATCATCGAGCCCACTGGGATGCTAGGCTTTATGTTGAGAAGAATTAAATATATCCTCCACACTGGAGTTAGATTCAAAGAAGCTCTCTGCTTCAGAATGGGAGCTGTTGTGTCTCATTGGACACTAATGTATGCAACACCATCTGTACCTCCAGCCATGATTCATATCTTGGTTCTATAAACATGGGGTAGTCAAAAATTGGAACATTAAAGGTTAGAGGCCAGGTCTAAGTGCAATCAAATCTTAAGGACACAGTCATACACGGTGAGGGGCGAGGGTACAAAACAAACATGGAAGAGATGCTTGCTTTGTGCTTCATCCTCATGCCACCAACCCTCTGGCCCTCAGACCCTGGTGCAGATGAAAGAGGCGCAACACAGTGAGTGAACCGCATTCTGGGCCTAGGAGTTTGGTTCCATAGTAGAGCAGAGCTGAGCCTAGTGATCGTAAGATCAACTCCTCCAGACTCTGGTCCAAGGTTCAACCAGATCAACTCTGTCCTCCAGGGAACACTGGGAAATCTGTAAAATGTTTCGAGCGTTGCAGCCAGAGCATAGATGGCACGGGCATCTAGTGGGTAGAGGCCAAAGGCTGCAACATATGAGTAGTGCCAGGGCTGAGGTGCCTTGGCCTGGTCTTAAGCCAGCTTAGCAGACCCCTCAGCGGCAGAGGGGTAGCTGGGCATTGTTCCATGGCGGTTGTTTTCCCTCTTCTAAGTACACATAGGTGATGCCATTCAGCCACCCAGCATTCCTGGTCTCCATTCTGGGAAAAACAACACCATAAGAAACAAGACATGACATGCCATTTTTACGCTCTCACTCACAATTTTACAGGTGTACTTTTCTGAGTCACAAAGGGACACTGCGCAGTGGAGATGAACTTCGTCATAATCCCCAATGAATTTAAAGACAGTGACGTGAAAGCGACAGGTCAAAGAGACACCGTTCTCCTCAATGCCGATGGTGTTATCTTTAATATTCTGGCACCTATACAGAGTGAATAATAGAATCTTTGCTTTACTATTTTTTTTTTTTTTTACTTACACATTAATCCACATCTTCATTTTAAAAGTTCACGTCTCACATAAAACCACCAGAAATGGTAAAAATGACTTTACATTGGAAAGTGACCTCTGGATGGCGGCATGAATTTGTCGTTTGCGATTACTCCCTCACTGTCTGCTTTGAGAGATCAAAGATCACCTCGAATTAGCGTCTTCACTGCAACTAAAAACTAAATAACTATGAAGACTGCACTCAGTCTCCTCGCACGTCAGCTCCTCGGCGCACCCCCTCATAAGGCTGTGTTTTGCTGATAACATTTTAACAAACACAAAATTAGTTCCTACTTCCTGTGTACTTTCCTCAGTTAATTATTGATGCTGGCAGGGGCTCTTGATTCAAACCCCAGTGGGGCCTCTTCCCATGCATTAAAATAGGAAATGGAGAGGAAAAACCGTGCCACGGAGCAGGCGCTGAGGAATCGTGACAGAGGCAGCCACCTCTTCTCTCAAGTGCCTTACGTCTCTTGGTATCACGCTAATGTACAGTCACAGCCAAGGTAAGAAACTCAGAGTTTTCTGTAACTACTTAGAGCTTCCTCGCATGCATCCCAGTCTCTTGGGCTCCAGCATCTTCATGGAGCCTTTGCCCCAGTGGAAG
This sequence comes from Myocastor coypus, assembly GCA_004027025.1. Classification (NCBI taxonomy): domain Eukaryota; kingdom Metazoa; phylum Chordata; class Mammalia; order Rodentia; family Myocastoridae; genus Myocastor; species Myocastor coypus. Next base: position 43,493 of record PVJA010000179.1, read on the forward strand.
ATACTTTTGTTCTTCTTCCCATACACACCTCCCGCTCTTTCCTCTGTACCAGTCCGACTGTTCTCCAGGTACAACCCGAGCAAGCAGGAATGGGGAGGTGTCTTTCCTAGATTTGCCGAGAGCACCTATGTGAGTTCCTGAAGGGCAAGACTCAGATCAGCATCCCCGCTGTGTTTCCAGTATATTGCATGGTCTGAATAGGCATACAGAAGTGTTGGTTGGATCAATGAGTGAGTGAGGGAATGAGTGAGAGGGTGAGAGAGTGAGTGAGTGCCCCTGCCATGGCCAGGGTGGGCTTATGAGAGTCAAGAGACTCTTTACGGGAAGTCTTATTCTTTTTTTTTGGTGCCAAGGACCGAACCCAGGGCTTCCAGCTTGTTAGGCAAGCATTCTACCCCTGAGCCAAATCCCCAGCCCCGAGATTCTTTAAATGATAAAGATAAAGGAGATGATTCTTTTCTTTCTAGTGTTTCCTTCCCCCCAAGCCCACAGGATTAAATAGCTTAGCAAAAATGAAAATTAAAAGTTGAGGTTATCCCTCAGCATCCTCACACCTATACCTATGACATTGTGTAATTAGCCTTCTGGGTGAAGTACAAGATGATCTTCAAGACAACAGTCTCTTAAATGCTTTGAAAGGAAAACTTAACATCCATGCTGTCCCTTATCATTCTTGCTTTGGAGAATCGAAATCAGCTCAAGGTTTCTTCAGCGGAGCAGCCTCCTGTCCTCACCCAGACCTTTGCCTACGCCATGCCATCAGCACTGTCCCAGGGAGATGGCTTGACATTTGAGTAACAGAAAAATATGGTGCACAGTGACGGGGCCTAGGGGACAAGAGATTCCTGTCCGGGCACCTCTCTTACCGCAGGCAAACAAGCGAAGCATGAGAAGTTTTCGTTGCCTGACAAAGAGCACTTGTCCTCCCCTCTGTCCAGGAACATGAAGAAAGGACAGAAATGGCCAGTGTTTTCCCAGCATCTGAGCTGCTGACAGAGGCCGGTGCTACCTCCACACAGCTGGCCTTCCAAAACTCTGAAGTAGATCCATTTGTCACTCATTCATTAACAAGGAGCAACAGTTTTCCCGTAAGTTCAACAGAAAAAAAAAAAAAAAAAAAAAATCCTTCCAAGAAAGGTTAGAAGGACTGATGGATTCAAATCTTTCCAAATGGCAAAGTCATTTCCCACCTAATAACAGTTTAATTCGAAGGCATTCATTCAAACAGCCCCTGGGGAAAGCTGAGATTTATGAGCATGCCCACTGGCTTCCTCTCCCTCTGGGTCAAGCCCATTAAACACTATTTTTAAAATGCTAAATACCACACTGTCCTTCCAAAGGGACACACACTGTATAATCGAGGTGTACATTTATAGAGGGGCTCAGGTCTTAACTCTTGACTGTGAGAGGGTAAGGGGAGGCAAGATGTGCAGAGAAAAGAGAAGCATCATGTGAACTGCATCAGAGACTAGAAGAGACCAAGAAGTCACCAAACCCCTGCCGTCATCTCTGAGAAGGCAGGACTCCAATTGAAAGAAACAAACTCCTTAATGAGGACTCTGAGGAAAATTCTACAATGTACTGGCAACCCATGTCATACACTAGGCCTGCTCCATTAGGGAACTATGTGTCCTGATACCCAGGAAGATTCCTTCTCCATGCCTTGCTAGGTGGGTGGCTGTGGAGGAGCTCTATGCCGGACTTCTCCAAGTTTGTTCCATCTGCAAAAATACCATAAGTCTATGTTTTCAGAGCTACATCACTATTCTTCTCAGGTACCATTCCTCTTGCCCCCAAACACAAAGATATTAGAGTATCTGTAGCAACTGGTCCCATTGCAGGAGTGGATGCTGACCCAGCCCAGGCACTTCCAATACTTCATTCACCAAAGGAAGCACAGGCAAGAGATCCAAGACAGGTCAGTTCTATGGCCTCCATGGAATTACCTGAGCTGGAATCACAAACGCTCTCTCTTCTGTGACACCGGTGTAAGTATAGGAGGCAGCATCAGAGCGAGCAAGAGGACCAACAGAGAGGGAGAAGCAGAGACAAAAGACAGAGCAAGGAGAATGTCTGAACGGCTACATTTACTCTAGTAATTCGGTTTTATAACCATTAAGTACCTTGCTCTTTTGCATAAACTAATTTAAGTTGGTCTCTACCAATTATAATAGAATTCTGATTAATACAGCCACTTGTTTTATGAACTATTGTATTGGGTGATGGAGTTGTCCTAAAATTACATCATGGGATATTGTATTCCTCTTCAGAGGTACTAAAAATCACTGAAATTTACATTTAAAACAAATAAATTTCATTGCATTTAAATTGAGTATGCAATAAAGCTGTTGGGAATGAATTGTTGCAAAATATTATTATATTCATAAAGTGCCTGACATAATCATTAAGTACTTTTTTTATTTTTTTAAAAATTAATATAATTATTCTTTTGGTTGTTTGACCTGCATTCTTTCCTTCTCATTTATTCATTCATTTTTATTCATTCATTTATTTAATAAGTGTGGCAACATAACTGTGCTTCAGGAAATAAATGAAATGGTAGCCATGTAGTGGAGACTATAAAGAAACCTGTCAAGCTTGTAGCCATTAGGTCATTATGATCTATACAGAGATGTCCTCCCAAAGTCTCATGGAACCACAGGTGGGGCCTTTGGAAGGTAACTGGGGTGCAGGGGCTCACAGGTGACTTGTTGAGAAGGGGGCTATGGTTGGAAGAGGCGGGTCACTGTGGCATGACCCGGAATGTTATCTCCACCTTCCAGGCCCCTCCCTTGACTCCCTCTGCTTTCCGTCCACCGTGGCTTGCGCAGCGTTCCCTCTGCGCTGCCCCTCCGCCTCCGCTGTACTCTTCTGACTGGACTGAAACGTGAGCCCAAGCAAACTTCTCCTTCCTTCAGCTGTCCGGGTCAGGGATTTTGTCCTAGTGACTAAGACATCCAGCATGCTTATGCACAATTTCACTTTCTATAGTTTGTGCCATCTGTATGAAAATGTTAAAAAGAAAATTCCAGAAAGAATGGATAAATTTGAAATTGCATGCTATTCTAAGCAGCATGGGGAAACCTTGTGCTGTCCAGTGCTATCCTTCTAGGGCATGAGTCATGATCTGTGTAGTGAATCCCCATTGTATACACTGTGCTGTTCCTCAGGAGCCATCTACTGTTACAGTATCACAGAGCTTGTGTTCAAACGACCTCTGTCCACCCACAATGCCTGCGTCCCACACCTCCTTCATTTTATCTCGACAGCACGGCATCATCTCACATTATCACATAAAGACGAAGGTTGAGTACAGTACAGGAAGACTTTGAATGGGAGAGATTATGTTCATGTCACTTTCATTGCTGCAGATTGTTACAATAGTTCTATTTTATCATTAGCGATAGGTGCTAAACTCTTACTGTGCCTAATTCATGAATAAAACTTTATCATAGATTTGACATATAGGAAAGAACTCAGCACACACAGGAACTCAGCACTATCATAGTTTTAGGTCTTTACTCAGGACCTAAAGTAGTCTTGGAATGTGTTTCCCTCAGATGAAAGGGAGACTAATGCATTCTAATTTCTGTTTTATTTTGATAGATGCCTTCTTCATTAGCCTTTACCCTCATTGAATTCTTTCATTTATAGAATTCCGTATTCCTTTCAAGTCGAAGGTTAAAGGAGCAGCAAAGAATCCCTTTCTCCGTGATCACAGCATCTGGTAGTAACTGCCCCATGACTTGTGGATCAGCCATTGACTTCTTGTCTGCCTATAAAGCGAGTTGCTCGATTTCTGAATAAATATAAACGAGGTTTACAGAACCTGCCTCATCAGTTATAAAAATTACATGAATTTATGAGTATAAAATGCTGGTTCTATGGGTGTGGAGAAATGCTAGCTCCTACTTCTTTCACTAAAATATAAGGCGGACAATATTACACTAACCACCTACAACTGTCACTGTCGAAAGCAACTCACCCTCCTTCAATGATGAAGTATCGGAGCTTGTCATTGCTGTCTGGAGAGGGGGTGGCATAGCATTTGTTGAGTGTGAGGATCAAATGGGTGGAGTCGGCACCAACGACAAAGACCCCCACATACAGCACATCCCGAGTAGTCAATACTACTTCACCCTGGCGGTAAGGGTGCTTATAGGAGGCATTTTTGTAGAGTGCCATCTTTGTAGTAAAGCTGCCTTCTTGGGTTGGAACTGTCAGGTTAATGACACTGAAACACAAAGAGGTATGAGGAGGAGAATTAGAAAAAAAAATTTTATTCAATTACCTACAATTTTTCAAGCTGAGAAAACAGAAGGAAGGCAAAACACATAGTAGTAAAGTGTATGACACCAACTGTGGATGGTGTAAGGGTTTATATTTAATAAAATTAAAATAAATACAATAAAAATTCAATTCCTAAGCCCTGGAGCCACACTGCAAGTGTCCAGCGACCACATGTAGTCACTATTGGCTAGTTCAGGTATGGAACAAGTCCAGCATCATAGAAAATCCATTCATCAATGTTGGTCTCAAGCATTTAGATTCAGGAAATAGGAATTATATTTTCTCTAGTGCTTCAAAGACAAATGCTATCAGTTCTGATTATGCTCACCTTAACTGTCAAGGAAAGACAAAGCTATAAGCACAGCCTATGTCATCTTTTACCTCAGCATTGGCTTCACAACGGCATCCAAGGAGATCTTGATATCCAGCTCATAAGCACAAGAGAATTCCACATTGATCGTGCGGTCCCTCGTGATAATGTTGCCTGTGTTGTTGGCACTTTCGATCCAGATTGTGTTCTTATACATGATATGAGTGCCATTGGACTGTGGGCCAAGGAGAGGTCAGAAATTATTAAATCTGGGAGAGAGAATGTGGCTTGCATTTTAAACCCATGTCCCTGAAAGTGGAGAAATGGTTCCATTTCATATATAATCCGAAGGCCAGTACAACAGAGGCCAATAGCACCCTTCAATCTGATAACGTTGAACGCCCACAGAAGGCCAATTCCATGTCCCTCAAAATTCTAACTACTACCCCCCCATCTACCATCAACCCTTCCAGTTATCTATGGGAACCAGAGCCAGGAAAAGCGTGAAATACGGCCACTGTGAGGTGATATGAATTGACCTGAAAAGTCTTTTTTCAGCCCTTAATTCAAAATCTCTCCCCACTAAACTTTTCACCAGACACACCTGTAAGTAGCAAAATGAGTGTGAGAGCTTCAGCTCCCACTCCCTTCACCCCCTGATAAAACTGTTAAGAGCACAGTCCTGAAGAGAAGACACATCCCAAGCAGCTTGAGAAGAGAAGCAGGATGCTTTGCTAATGCACACTGCAGCAAAATCAGACTCTAGAAGTTGGGGCCTCGTTGTACTTCGCTAGGTTTTTCAGTGATGCTCAAGACACACTTACTACCCCAAATAGCTAAGCCAGGATATGTTTACCCCAAAAGACAATAGAAACATAAGAGGGGTAGCAACAGTCTGGAAGACACACAGAGCAAATGATGACAGCTGGCATTGCTGAGCAAGGAAAGAAACATAATGCGTGGTGCTCTTTGGCTTCAGTCCACCACTTAGCACCAAGTGATGGCTGCCCCTGCTGCTTTGCCTCTGTACATCCCTTCTGCTGCTCTCCGAGGAGTATGTTTCTAACTAGACCACCGCGATTCAGGGGCAGTCACTGCGCAGCCTCTAGGAGCTATCGCTTCCTCTGTCAGATGCTCTTTCCTGCCTGACCCATGTCCTCACCTGCACAATGTTTCCACAGTTCCCCTTGGTGTTGTTGATCTGAAAGGAGATAAAATCTTCGCCCTCGATGTGGGAACACTGCCTGTCATTGATCCTCACACCCTCTCTCTCGAAGCCGAGCTGGAAGAGTTTGCATTTGGATATGGACACTTCCATCTGGGCTGCCTTACAGGTCACCTCTGCATCGATGATGTCATGCGAGTCTGTGAAAACAGTCATTACAAAGCCAACCGGTAGGAGTCAGTCTTGTCCCAGGGGCCCAGGGAGTAGCCCATTGCTATTCCTTTTAGAAGAGGCAAAAGATCTCCATTCAGTGACTGCAAGCATTTCTAATTAAGTTTTGATCACACCAAGTGAATATATTAATTCATTCAAAGCAATAACATGTAGAGCCTCATTAAAAGACAAAATGTTAATAAAGTACACTTTGTCTTTGCTTCGTAAACCAGGCCTTCCTCCCACACGCACTGAGGGGCAGCTCCTTTCCTGTAAGTGGCATACAGAAGCAGGCACATTGTGGCCTGGCTAAGGAATACGCCTCTGATCAGAGCAGCACTAGCCTGGCTGCACCCCAATGCCTCGCTGCCTCCTGCTGAGAAGTCCTCAGAAGTCCCAGGCAAGCACAAGGAATTGGCCTTTTAACACAGGGATACACCAGGTGGCATTTTCTCTGAGTACATAAAGTCCCAATAAAAAGCACTATTGAAACAGAAATATTCTTAGCTGCTTAGGTGATGCGGCTGTCCCTCCTATGGAGCCTTGGAGATAATTAAACTTTCATTCTCAAATGGTGTTAAATTTAGCATGTGTCTGAGGTGCTTGGTTTAGGAAAGCAGCTCCCCTTCAAGCTGACATCCAGATAAGCTCAGACTAGAAACCCACAGTTAGGAACCAGACCATGAGTCCTAATTATTAGCTGCTTGCTTCCAGAATTGTAGTTGCATCTTCAGGACCCAAAAATCTCTGGACCAGGTAAGGCTGGCTCTTCTCCAGCCTGCAGGCACCTGGCCCTCTCCTCTGAATTGCTTCTTGTTCTCAAAGCAACTTTCTCATGAGCCTCGTAGGTCACCTTGGATCTTTGATGTTCAGCGTGGCCTCTGATGGAATTGATTGATTCCATGTATTTTCTCTATAAATTCAAGTGCTACAATGCATTGAAGACAAGGCTGAAGGTACGAGGAAATGAGCATGAGCCTACTCTGAAGAAGTCAGATTGTCTCTTCGCTCTACTTCAGTGCTCCTGAAATCGTTGCTATTTGGGTCTCTAACCAATGGAGTGGAGCCACTAGGGCCCTCCCCTGGCACTTTCTTGCACCACCACTGCCAGCTTCCCTCCATGGGCCTTTCAGGGCGCAAAGTCTCCCTCGTCACTCACTGTTTCCATAGGGCGGTGGCTCAATGCAGCCACACAGCTCTCCTCCGTTGTCCAGCTCACAGGTTCGGTTGGGACAGTCTGCCCCCACACAGGGATCTTCAACCACTCCTGCTAAAAAGGAAAACACACAGAAACACAACATGATTTTCACACCTGCACCAAGCCCCACTGGGTTCCACTCAGGACCTGCCACTCCGTTCCAACGGGGTATGGACTAGACGGAGGCTGCCAGTTACAAGACAAGGCGACCTTCCAGAAAATAACAGTGATAGCAGCAAGATGTAGACATTTGTTAAGGGCCTGGCACTGATACATAGGCTTCAAGTGAATTAGCGCATTCGACCTTCATAAATACTCCTCAAACTAACCATCATAACCCCATTTCAAAGCTGCTACTTGCTCCAGGTAACCATGAAGGTATAAAGTAAAGACAGAATACACAGATACTCTTCCCTGCCACAGTAGACCATGATTACTGCACCTGCTTTACCATACGGTAATTGCTCACATTTATCTCCTTATAACTATATTAAGAGTAGACTCAAATCATTTATCTCTATATTTCCAGCACCCAGCCATCTCGTAGTTATTCCTCAATAAATATTTATCAATAATGATAAGTTTAGAGCTATTACAATCCCGGAGGTTCCCCGTGACAGAACTACTTTGGTTCTTTCTCCATAAACATCTACTAGATACCTTAAAAAGCAGATGAACCAAAACCTACACATAATTCACCAGCACTAGCTTAGCCTCACTATTGCCCCAAAAGGGAAGAGCTAGAAGTGAAATAGATCTACAAGTGTATACAACATATCACACACGTTATTAGAAACAACATCTGTGTAATGTATTCAGGGTAGCCAGTACCTCCACTGGAGACACACTAATTTAGAGGATTTTCCTCAACAGAAATGTTTCTATTTAAATTTGTGCTTTATAAATTCTTTATTTAAAGAATCTCTGTCTTGTCAAGACAGAAGAAGGCTTGTTCATCTTCATGGTTAGTGATAAACAAATGTCCAGTGTGCACTAAGTTAGCTGGGAGAGTTCTCTTAAAGGAGCTTTTAAAGGATGCAAAATTTCAGCTAGGAATACACTGAAGAGGAATATGCCTCATGGTGTTCCTTAATCACAACATATTCAAATAAAACATATTTGAAAAGACTAGGGGAGTCCATTTTGAGCATTCACAACACGGATACAGTAGCACACCGAAATACTGAGGTGAAAACCAAACACAGCTCCGTACACCTCATCTGCCTCGGCTGCCACAGCCCTCTGGTAAATAAGTAGTTGAGGTAGAACACAGGTGGCCTGGAGCCAGCCTGACTCAATTTCTGGGAAGATATCAGCATCCCACAGGCATATTTATGGATAAAGGCTTCCTATTGATAAGAGCCTTTCACTCATCCAGGGTGTTCAGTATATAGCGCAGGGCCAACCATGCAGGAGCCAGTCAGCAGCTAATTAGCAGGGTGCAAGAACAACCGAGGGGCTAAGAAAGAAAGTGCAGAGCTTAGGGTCCACCAGAAAAAGAGAAATTCTCACTTAAAATGTAGTAGCTCATCGCCAGCTGGTAACAGAGACATGCCCTTGATGCAGGGAACTTCAAGTTAAAGGAAAAAGAAAAAAAAAAAAAAAATATATATATATATATATATATATATATATATATCTTCCAGATAATTTTCAAAGCTCAAAATACCTCATTTTAAAGTTATTTGAGGTGTTTGTTTAATACACAAGAGCAAAATATTAAGTTATCATGCAAACATTTCTGTTGATTTTCAGCAGACTAGCAATTTGCTTAAAAATTTTTAAAATCATTAAATTTGTATTTTAATTAGTTACAAGGCATTGGTTTTGATTCTGAATAGTACATCCCTATACTTGGTTGAATTTAAGTGTGTAAATTTACCAGTGTGCATGTATACTCTTGGATTGGACCTGTGTACACATATGGGGTGGGTGTTGTGTGTCTGAAACACACATTCTGCTGATTTTAGTATCATACCACATGAATAGGAATAGCTATTTATGTATATGGATGCACATGTATGTATATGGCAAGTTTTTACATGATTTAATACACTTATATCTATCTACTTGATTGACATAGAAAATGAATAATGAAAGGGCCAGTGAGATAGCTCAGCAGACTAAGCACTTGCTTAGTTAAGCACAAGGGCCAGGATTTAATCCCTGGCACTGTGTGCCATGATGTCCCAGCCCTTGGGTGCAGGGTCCAGGTGTGGTGGTGCATGCCTGCAATCCCAGCACTCGGGAGGCAGAAAACAGAAGAATCACTACAAATCTGAGTTGCTTAGTGAGACCCTGTACAAAAAAAAAAAGAAAGAAAGAAAAGAAAGTGAATAATGGAAATATCAAAGACAACGAAGTAATTTTTTTTTTTGAGACAGGGTCCCACTGTTCATGGTGGCCTTGAACTCACTCGGGAGCCTAGGTTGTCCTTGAACTTGTACTGATCCTCCTGCCTCAGCCACTCTAGTGCTGAAATTACAGGTATGCATCACTATGCCCAGCTTGAAATAATGTTCTTAATACAAAAAAAGAAAAAACAACCCACAAGAATCTCTAAGTTTCTATTTTACTCGCTAGTTTATGGAATCCCTCTATAAATCCAAATGCAGCTTCCCTCCAGTTGGCAGATAAGCCAGCTCAATTTCAGTCCAACTTGCCACTGGCTGTACACCTCCCCTGTCTCATTCGGGCTCTGACTCAAGACTCAAGAGAGAGTTGAGCTTTTCAACTAACATCAATTGTGAGACTTATTATACTATGTCTCTTTGCCCCTGCAAAAAGAGACCATCATCTCCCCAAGGCTTTTGTTGTTGTTGTTGTTGGTTGTTTGTTTTCAGACTGTGTCACTGGTCAAGTGGGTTAGGCGACCCTGGAAGTGGCCTCACTGAGTCTCCACTGCAGTTTCATGACTCCCTATTTTCTGCCCCTGGAGGCAGATAGATGCAAAAAGCTGAGGAGGACCAATCAACTCTAGATGAGGCAGTGCTATCAGCCAAGAATCCACAGAAACAAAATAATTATCTTACAGCAATTTTCCTTCTCAATCCACTCTGTGCTGAGGATGCCGAAGGAGCGGCAGGCCTCCCCATAGGCAGCCAGGGAGCCACACAGCTGGAACTTCTTGAGGTTGTAGCAGCCATCCAGGTAGCAGGACTCATAGAAGGGGAGGGGGTCGAGGAGCCCATAGCAGGGCTGGAAGAAGCCCTTCATGTCGGTGAGCTTCAGGCAGTAGCCATCGCCCTGCATCATCTGGATGTGTACATTGTCGCATGTGGCTGCGTACTGTGAGAACTGCAGCTCATTGCAGCTGGGGGGAAAGAATAGGTCACGATGAGTGAAATGAAAACAAACGTCTGTGATCACCTGTGGAAGGTAGAGCCACATCCCAGCATGTGTGATGGGCTTGCCCTGGAGGTAGCATGACATGACAATTCCCAGGATAGTTAGCTGCATGACCTTCAGGGTATCAGGTGCCAATGGTCTCTATCCATGTAACAAAGTGAAACAGTAATCCCTATTCATTATAACTGGGATACAGTAGAGGTAAAATAAAATAACAGACTGATAACCAAAGTGCCACGCAAAAGGCAGATAGATATTGGTATAATGACTATTAGCACTTTGATATAATTGATTGACACTATAACATTTGATGGATGGGATAACCAATAACAGAATCAATCATTAGGACACTTGGAAGAATTAGACATTTGAAAGAAAATGCAGCACAGTATTGTGAACCAGTTCTAGTTTAGGCATCAGAAACCAAAAGTAAGCATTCTCTGTCCAAACTAACTTCTTTCTATCTATGGGTCCCTGGGTGTCATTCCAGAGCCAAGATCACATTAGGAACCTTGCTGTCTCCTGCTGGCTTGTCACTTGCCAGCTGCCCTTGTGTATGTAAACCATTGCCTTAGCTTCTGTTCCACTCAGCTTAAGACGACGATGGACTAGGTATTGTCCAAGGCTCTGCCCAGCTCTGTGCCCCATCATTCACAGTCTAATCTAACATATAATACATTTTCAGCGTACACTTGCGGTGAAGTCAAAGAGGACTTGAAACATCGCATCGACAACTATGTATTTACCTGATTCCTTGCATATTAAGCCTAAAGGGTTTGAGCCATCGAGCAAGCAAAGAAATATCAGAAAAGAAAAGTTCATCTATAATTCCAGAAGGGAATCAATATAATTCCACACCCCACAGGGACTCTAACTTAAAATACCTTTGGAATAATTTATTTAGCTCATTCATCTCAGCTACCCTGGGGTGGGCCTTGTAATAGCCTTCTTGATGCACACGTTTTCTAAAAGGTTTCACTGATTCTTACAAACTTCAGCCTACGCCACCCTAATCAAGCGCCTTAGTAAAAGCCAAGGTGACTTAATTTAGATCTAGCACTAGGAAGCAAAAATCTGCCTTCCTTCTTCTAAATCAACTCCTATTTTTTCTTCCAGCAAGGGCCGCTACTACCTAGGTTGCAGACAGGAAGGCGCCTGGTTAACACTTCAAAATTCCTGAATACACTCTTCCGTTTATATAAGTACCACACGCTAACCTATGGCGCCACTGGAGCTTCCACTCTTCCATTCAGCGCAGGGCTGGATGACACGGTCACTTACTCATACTGTTAAAACCCAGCTCCTCCCTCTGAAGTTCAAGAATATTCTGGAGTCACTAACGTGCCTATTTGTAACATCAGAATGCCAACACTGCGCTCTGTAGGAGCGGGCAGGTGAAGGATGTCAGGAGCTGTGCAGTCAGTGGGCGGAGCTATGCCCTGCTCACCTCCTCTGCATGCCGTTGGTTTTCCAGCTCTGAGCAAGCACCACGCTGCTCACCACTGGCTTCCCCCGCAAGGTCACATAGTCATCAGTCAGGTCCCCATTGAAGTTGCCACAGAGGCCACACACTTTGTTCTGCAGCCTTTCGCTGATGCTGATTTTAATGACATTGAAACCATTGTAGTATATCTGGATGTCAGGGCTGGTGTCAATCACCAGAAACCCCTCACTGCTGTAGATTTTGGTTGCCAAACCGGTTATAAATGGAACATTCACTTGGGTGCCATTCACCTGTTGGAGGAGGGGAGAAGGAAGTCATTATCTTTAGATCTGGAGTGGGCTACCTTTTCCATAAAAGGCCAGGCTGTTGCAGGCCTTAGGATTGTTATGACCACTACTCAACTCTGCCCTTCTGCATGACAGAAGCCACAGACGATATGTAACTAGATGAGGGTAGCCATGTTTCAATAAATCTTTATTTATAAAACAAGCAGTAAATGGATTGGCCACAGACCATAGTTTGCAAATCCTTGCCCTCCAGGTTAAGGGCATACACTAATTTTATTCCCGGCAGTTCTCCAAAAGGAAGCAAACTCTGGAGCACAAGAGGGAGGGGAAAGCAAGATGGAAGAAAATGTTAGAACAGTGTGACTCATAGTCAAAGGCTCGATATTTGTGTAAAGCTTTCCCTAGCATAAACCAATTACTGAACAAGGCATTCTAATCATATACCAGAGAGAGTCCAACACAGTTACAATGAATCTGGGGAACACTGTCATGTTTATTGTTTTCTTGTTTATAATGTTCAACTTTGAGATCCCTCCACCCCGAGGTCCTATAAGCACCGCATCTTCTGCATTTGTCATTTTCCTGCTTTATAACATTTTCTCTTCTTAGCCCATGAGATAAAATATAATGTGCATTTCCTGCACTTACAAAATAAATTGTTTCTACACACACAGGTTATTAGTAACTTTTGTTTCATAAAAAAGCAGTTGCCTTTTTAAAAGAAAGGATGCTGCTGTTGCTATTTTGGCTAGCTTAGGTATTTCACTCAGCAGCAACGTCAGTTTTGCTCTCTCAAGTGGACGCTTTCATATTCTTGCTCCTGCATTATGGACCATTGAAGTTGTGTCCTCCCGGGCCAATTTACGAAAGGAATTGAAATGTCAAAAAACAGTACAGCTTTCACTGCAGTTAAAAACCAGCATTAAAATCCAGAGTCTTCCTTTTAAGCTTGTAAAATACAGCCAGTCTTTTCCCTAATGCTGGGTACTATTTGATGACTCTTCCAATAAAGGTATTATTCAAGTCAGGAGCGGAAGGCAGATATAGACACTCAATTCCAATAAAAAGGGGGAAAAAAAACTTAATGTGGCACTCTTTCATTACCCTCTCTGTTCCCACAGAGATGGCACGGGGTCCATCAGCTGAGACCAGTGTGGTTCAGCAGAGAGATGGGGGTCACTGTTAAAAGTTCATCAGGGCTTAAGTGCAGGGGTGGAGGAATTGAAGCTACATATTAGTTACAAAGATGGGTGGAGCTTTATATTTACTTATACATAGGCCTAAAATACACACATACACAGAGATAGCGAGAGAGTGAGAGAGTGAGAGACAGTGAGAGCTAGAGAACAAGAGAGAGTGCCAGGCAACAAGACTAAGGAAGAGCCCACCAGAGAACAATCCCCCACATTCAGCCTCCGTTTCTCTCCCATGGTGCGTTATCCTGGGGCTTTCGCAGTGGGGAGGCTCTCACAGGGTTTATTCGGGTAGTTTTTAATTTTGAGGAAGAATGGCAGAGATGAGTGCTGGTCTAGGAGCCAAGAAAAATTTTAAGGGCTCTTAAAAACAAATGAGGTGCTTTGGGGAATTAATCCAAAGTAAAAGCTGATTTGTCTACCATTTTATCACCTGAAGCTCTATTAACACCCAGGCTATTCTAATAGTTCAGGACCAAAGTTTCTTGCAAGGCCTTGGGAGTGAAGCTTACGTTTCCGTTGTTTGATATCTGCCCATCTGTGTGTGGCCATCAATCATTTACTATTCTAGAACTCAGTTAGCTGGGAAAACCACAATAACCAGACCGTTAGCCAAACCCACGCTTCCCAGGTGCATTTCTTAAGAACGGAGGTTGGTCACCTTGACCGTGTTGCGGTCATTGATGAGAATCTGCTCCTCGTTGATATAGAAATAGATGGGTGAAATGATGGTGAGGTTGGGGGAGGACCACTTGTCGAAGTTGATGATAAGCTGGAAGGAGATGTCGGGCAGTTTCTGGCAGATGGTGGACAGCACGAAGGCACAGTTGGCTGGGAAGCGGAGGAAGGCGCCATCGAAGGTGCGGAAGACGCCGCCGCCGGCTGCCAGGCAGTAGGAGGTCTTGGTGCTGAAGCAGCCGCGCACCCCATTGCGCAAGGCGCACTCCTCATCAGACTTGCACTGGCGCGGGTCGCACTGGATCAGGTTGCGCCGGAAGCAGCGGCAGCGCCGCGTACAGTCGCTATTCCAGAACAGCTGCTTGGGCTGGGAGAGAATTGTTTGCACTGAAAGTCAGGCTGCGGTCAGGAGTGAGAACCCCAAAGCCAAGTCCATCTGGACCTTTTCCCTGGCTGCCTTTAATGGGGCTGGGGTTGTAACAGGGAGCAGTAGGGAGGCAGTTGCAATTCAAATGCCACACCAATTCCATGTAACTCAGATGCCAAATAATATGCAATTTAGACTTTATTGGTTTCAATCAAGAACTCTGGAATCTTTATGGCTGGGTTGTAGAACTAATCACAGCCAACCTAAATGTGCAGCTGTTAGAGAAACCAAGTGCAAAGTAAAAACACATGGTAGTTTCTTTTCCTTCCTCCCGCTCTTCCTTTCCTTCCTTCCTTCCTTCCTTCTCCCCACCCACTTTCTTTTCAAACCAAGGAATCATATTTAATAAGTGTAGGCTCCACTTCAAGGATGAACTTTAAATTCACTCAAGAGTGAGAAACGAGCCTTTCAAATCATATACGTTTCAAAGGAAGTGATAACCAACGCACAGTGTTAACCACGCAGCATCTCACAATATTCTCTCTTCCTCCTATTTCCCTGGTGTCCTGCCTCTGTTGCAGGCAGCTCCATTCCACCAGGTCCTGAATTGTGAGCAATCTATCAAACAGCTAGGCCTTGTAGAAAGGAAACTTTCATGCTCAGACAACTTGGGTGTCAAACTCAGCCCTGCCATCCTACATGAGCTAACCTAAAAACATTGTTAACTCCTCAGAGTGTCAGTGTGTTCCTCTCTAAATTGAAAATCATAACCACGTCTTGCAGGACAACTGTAAGGGTTAAATTAAGATATGTGAAACATACTTCCTGGGGTAGGAAGGCACTCATAAATAATAGCTGCTACGTCTATGTTCATCTTCCTTCAAATGCTGAAGAGATTACATGAAGCCATTAACATACCTATAACTGTTAGAAATTAGTCCCTGATTGTCCCCATGGGATGTGGCCTAGATAAGTGAACCATGACATAGAAATGTGGGCCGAGTGAATGTCCTGGTTAAGTAGCCCTTATCTGAAGTGCCTGAGGTAAGGAATGCTTTAGATTTTGGATTTCTTCAGATTTTTGCAAAATTTACATATGATATAAGAATAGACTAAAAAATAGATAGATAGATAGATAGATAGATAGATAGATAGGCAGATAGATCAATTCTGGGGATGTGGCCCAGTCTAAAACAAAATTCACCTATGTTTTGATGTCTCATATATATATTTTATATGGATAGCCTAGAAGTAAATTAAAACATTATTCTAATAATTTTGTTCGTGAAACAATAAGTAAATATTCCTGAGGTTAACAAGAACACTTCCTCTCCCAAGAAATTAGTCCCACTTTTCTTTTTTTTTAATTTTTATTTTATTTCTTGTTTCAGAACTTTTGTTTGTTTGTTTATTTATTTGTATGGCCGGCTCAGCTTGCCCTGAGGGCAGGGCTGGTGCAGCATGTGGTGCTGGGGATCGAACTGTGGTCCCTGCAGCTGCCTGCAGGCACTTTAGACCACTGAGCCATCCTTCCAGGTCCCAGGACTAGTTTTTGAAAGTTATTTATTTATTTATTTATTTATTTATTTATTTATCTTGTTTCAGAACTTTTGTTTATTTATTTTTATGGCCGGCTCAGCCTGCTCTCAGGGCAGGGCTGGTGCAGCATGTAGTCCCGGGGATCGAACCGCGTTCCCTGCAGCAGCCTAAGCTTTCCCAAGCAGGCGCTTTAGACCACTGAGCCATCCTGCCGGGGGCCCCAGTCCCACTTTTCTATTCCACTTCTTTTCTGCTTCAAATATAACACTTAAACTCATTTTCTAATGAAATTGAAGGTAGCATTTTTTATTTATTTATTTTCCTTTTGGCTTCATATCAGTACTTTTCCACACAAAGTTTTGGAGCATTTCAGAGTTCAACTTTTCAGATTAGAGATGCTCAACTTATATTAATTTTCCAAAACAGTATTATACAGAAAATATGTTTTGATGGCCCCCCAAAATTCTATGATTTTGTCTTTTCATTTTCCCTGCTCTAACTACAGATTTATCAGAACTTTACATGTCACCCACAGCTAACACTCCAATATAAATGTAAACAGATGGTGAAATATTTCCATCCAAGGTGCTCAAAGACGCCAGTGCTGATTCCTCCATCCTCCAAGTGAACGGTTCCAAGAGCCACATCTCTTTTTCTAGATCTATCACATACTCTGGGTGCCAGCGGCCTTACAAATTGACTTCATTGCTCTTATCAGATTTACAGAATAACTGAGTGGTTGGTTCGGCCTCTCTCTGATAAGAACTCAGACATTACATTGGTGGAAGGAGAAAAACAGCTTGACATATACGGGTATGATCAAGGGTAAATAACTCATCCACTGGAGAGCTTGATCATAAAACCAGCATCGCAGGGAAGTGGCTGGCCCCGTGCTGCTTTCTTTACCTTAATTAGACATGACAGTGACAGCTGGGTGATTACCCTAGTGCTAATGGCTAGAAGTGTTCTCTCTTTTATCTCCAAAGAAATGTGCTGTATAAACAGGCCCCCTAGCTTGTCTGAATTGTGGCAAGTAGATGTGGATTATTTATTCTGTGAGTTCACTCCCAGGTATCAGCGGTGTCAAAATTTCACTGACTTTCTGATGAAAAACAGATAATGATGTTTATAGTAACAATTGCTGCTGAGAAGTGTACTGTGCCTTTTTTTGAGAGTTCCAAGGGCTTTTATATGCTTCATTTCATTAACATGCCTTGGATTTTTATACACAAATATTTCTCAAGAGAATAACAAGAGCAGCTACTGATTATTGAATGCCTAGGGTGATGACAGGCAGTAGGCCAGGCACCCACCACAGACCACACCACAACCCTACTGAGCTGCTGCTATTTTTAACCCCCGCTTCCCTCAGCAGGAAAGAGAAGCTCAAGGCAATGACCCAGTTGGCTCAGTGTGACACCTCCAGCAATAACAGAGCTAGGATTAAATCCAGGTCTCATTCGCTTCTGCCACACCGACACTAAATATCATAGACCGCCATTTATAGATATGTTTTGTTTAGTTTCTGGGCCAGGGAATGGTTTACAATCATGCTCTTAGAGTTTTGAGCCCAGTTATATTGTCTCCCAGATTATAGTAAAGCCAAATTATTATCATTATTATTATTTTTTTCTCCCACATATTTTGCCTCTTCCTTTAAATTCTCCTAAGGTTGGTCTGGGCTGATAGTTCAGCACACTAAAGCACCTGCTTAGGCAGAGCACAGTGGCCAGGGTTTGATTTTCGGCCTACTGTGCTGGGCCTTCCCATGGGTCCACTGAGACATTGAGACATGTGCTGGGCATGGTGGTGCATGCCTGTAATCCCGGCTCTTGGAAGGCTAAAAACAGGAGGACCGCTACAAGTCTGATCTACATAGTGGGACCCTATAGACCCTGTCCTAAATATAGAAAAATAAATGAATAAATAAATAAATATTCCTGAGGTTAACAAGAACACTTCTTCTCCCAAGGAATTGGTCCCACTGTTCTATTTTACTTCTTTTCTGCTTCCAGTATAACATTTAAACTCATTTTCTAATGAAATTGAAGGTAGCAGCTGCATTACTGTTCTTTTATTTATTCTCAAGGTAGTGTGACTTAGTTATTTCTGAACAAGTTCATGCATCTTTGCAAAAGACAGATATTATTTATTGTTTGCCTGGTTGTATTCTAATTTAAATATCTCAATTAGATTTCTTTTGAATGCTACTATTCTCTTTCATATAAAATTGGTTAGTTCTATGGGGTATTATTTTTCACTTGTTAATGTGTTATTTTGTATTTTTTCTCTTATTCTTAAAGCTTTGTTTTTCTTTTTTTAAAATGTATTTGGTACAGGGTCTCACTGTGCAGGTCAGACTTATAATGATCTTCTTGTTTTCAGTCTCCCCATTGCTGAGATCACAGGCATGCCTCACCATGCATGCTAGTCTTCGTGGCTGGTTTAATGCGCCTCCGGGGGCAGTGTGTCATGTGGTCCCGGGGACTGAATCCAGTCCCTGCACTTGCCTGAGCAGGAGCTTAGTCTACTGAGCTACCTTGCTGACCCCACAACGTTTTCTCTCTTGCATAGACTTTTAGTTCCTTAAGGCCGGGAACATGCTTTATCAAACTACACAATACCACTAGCACAAATGGCAGGTACTTGTTTTTGTAGTTGTTAACTATCTGCTTTTTCATGGCAGGTTTTGACATCATTTTTTTTTTCTTGTTTCAGAACTTTTGTTTGTTTGCTTATTTATTAGTTTTATGGATGGCTCAGCCTGCTCTGAGGGCAGGGTTGGCGCAACATATGGTGCCAGGGATGGAACCGCGGTCCCTACAGCCGCCTAAGCTTTCCTAAGCAGGTGCTTTAGACCACTGAGCCATCCTGCCGGGCCCCTGACATCATTTTAAGAGGGAATGGATTTGAGGCCTAACTATAAACAGAGATCATCTCTAGAAAGGCCTTGTCTACCTCAGAATCAGGGCACATTAGAAAAGATTGCAGAGCAGAGGTGTACCTCACTGCTACAGACCTTGCCTGGTACGCCAGTGGCCCTGGTTTTGTTCCCTAGAACAGGACAGGGGTATGAGGAGAGGAGATGGAAAAGCCTAAAAAGTGAAATGATTTAGTGAGCTGATATGTCATTGGAAAGCATCGACGAGAGGCCTCTTTCTCTATGTTTAAGCCCCCAGAAAAAGAAAGAGGGTGGGAGGTCAGGACACAACAGAATGCAGCCCGGACCTAACTCCCTGAGGATGATATCAGAGTGATGAATAGCACATTTGGAGATGGTAACCATTGCTCACTCTCCAGGAGATTCACCCGTCAGAGAGGGAAGGTCACTCCTCCAGCTTTGAGCTCCATATATTCCAGTTAAAAAATGTCCTTGGCTGAGACAGCTACAAATGTCAGATTCACAGCCACCATATTTCCAAACAACAGCCTTTCAGACTCAGATATACAGGAGAGAAATTCAGAAAGCCCTCAGAGAAAGGCATTGGAGAGAGAAATCGACCTTGTTCACTGGGTGGAGAGAGCAGGTTGGGGCCCAGAGCCCCCCCAAATCCTACAGTGAGCAAAAGCCTCCTGCAAACAGCGCTTGACCTCTTTCTTACCCCATCTGCCTGCCAACGCACTCGGTGTTGTGCATCTTGGGGTGGGAGAACCGGTCGCCCTAACCACCTTGTAGCCAAACCAGGTAACTGGCAAAAACCAAGCGCTGGAGCCTCCCGTACCTCATAGTATTTGCCATCAGAGTAGCAGCCGCAGTTGTGAGGCAGGATACAGCTCTTGCCATTGAGGACATAGCCCGCATCGCACTGACAGCCTTCCACGCAGTAGTGGTTGCAGTCACTCTTCAGGCGGATGGCAGCACAGCGGGGCTGGCAGACGCTCACGCAGCTCTCATAGTGGCTGTTGGGAGGGCAGGTGACCGCTGGAACGGAAGAGGCAGGTCAGGACTCGCTCTGGCTCGTGCGCGGCAAATAGCTTTCCAGCAGCCTTCATTCAGGCCCACGCTGAGGCCGCCCACTTTTCGTCCCTACACTGCTGTCTGCTCTTGGAAGCCTCTCTGCCTCCGTGTGGCTTAAATAATGGGCCGATGCACAGCTGAAAGCAGCTGGAGCCACCAGCCCTATCTTTGTCCTATCGTCAGCCTTGGTTTCTATCTTCATTACCAGGAGCCTTAAATCCATGTCTTCACATAGAACTCCATTCCACTAGACAGGTCACCTGCACCATTCCTGCCTTGAGGTCTCAGCTCACTCTGGCCCCTCTATTCATGCCTTTAAGGCATCTTCTCTCTCTCCCCTTCCCAGTTCCCCACTCATCAAATCCCAGGAGGAACCTCAGCCCCCAGCTCCTCCTTCCGGACCAGTGCTGGTCGTCTTCACGTCCGAGCTTCTATCACGCATGACTTTAAAGCCAGTGGTTGGTCACCAGTGGAAGCCTGAGCTGCACGAGGCAAGTGTGCGTTGTGTGCTGTGTGAATGTGTGTACAAGTGTGCAAACCGGCTCACAGCGGTTGCATTCTGCCCTTTTTCGAAGATGTCTAGGTGCATGTGTGGAGCCAGATCCCAGGAAGAAGCGCACAAGCATGCCCCACAACACCCAGTTTCAATTGCTGCCTCAGCGCGGCCCTGGGGAGGGGCGGCATGCCGGGGATGGACCCCGGTCCCTGCGTCTGCCTAAGCAGGTGCTTTAACCCACTGAGCTGCCTGGCTGGCCCTCAATCTTTCTTATTCCCAGGAATTAGAAAATTTGGTGATAAACAGTAAACAAGGATGTGGAAAACGAACTTCCTTCTGCAGCACTTGGAGCGTGTTCTGGCGCCGTCTCAACCTTATTCCTAAAAATAAGAAAGGCTGCTGGCCTCCCAGTGCTTGGGAGGTTGAAAACAGGAGAATCACTGTGAGTCCAGTCTGTATAGTGAAACCCTGTAGACCCTGGACTAAACACATTTGAAAAAAAGAAATAAGCAAGGTGGAAAATGCTGTGTCTGCTATATGCATATTTAGTTTGCTTTTCTTTGTGAATTGGATTATTTTTTCATTTTCTCATAATCCATTGTATGTCTTTTGCTGTGAATTATTGGCTTTTTGTATTCTTGGCATATCTCATGTTGTTGGAACTTTTTTTATTAATTTGTAAAAGCACCTTATAAATTAAAAATAAACTTCTGTTCATATGTGTTATAAAATATTTATCACTTGACTGTGCTTCTTTTAAAACAATTTGCACGTTGTTTTGAGTTTTGATTAGGTTTTTGTTATATACAAATATGAAATTTTAATATAGTTAAATTTATCAGGTTTTTCCCTCACTGCCTTGAATGTTTTACTTAGAAAAGTCCTCTCTACTACAAGAGTGCTAGGAAATAACAACAAAAAAATCCTTTGTTTTCTTCTAGTACTTTTACAATTCAATTTTTTGCATTTGATTTTAATCTTTGTTCTTCTGGACTTTATCTTGCAGCAAGGAATAAAGGAGGTATTTAGCTATATATATATATATATATATATATATATATATATATATTTTTTTTTTTTTTTTTTTTACAGCTCTGCCCTTTACCCCATTATTATTTATTAAGCAATACATTGCTTTCAGTGATTCAAAATGTCAGTTTTGCTCTGCACTAATTTTCCTTTAGTGCTCAGCCCTATTTCCTTCTGGGCATTCTTGTCTCGTCTTGGCCGGCCTTGCTATTTGTGCGCCAGCAACAGCGTGCTGGGCGCTTGTTATTTCACTTGTTTCATGGGACTTGTTCACATACTGGAATGAACAGCGATCGAAGCTCTATAATACATTTGAATATCTGATAATGCGCTCATGGTTCTTTCAAGTCTTTTGAAGAAATCCTGTTTCTTCAACAAAACTGTAAAGTCCTCAATTGATTTGCCACATTGTCCCATGACACCCAAAGCAATCCTGAGAACATGGCACATAGTTACGACACATTTGACTCTCAAAAGCAAATCTTCGCATTCTTCACACTGGTTCCCTCTCTCCTTCTAGGAAGTCCCAAGAGGAAAATGGCCTCTACACCTAGCAGTGACCGACAACAAAAACTTGTCTTTTCCTTTGGCCAGGCCAGCAGACAGCCTTAGCATAAGTGCCCAGGAGAACAGAAGGATGAATGGACTCCTCTGAGAAGCCATCTGATACAATGAAATGGACAAAGCCTTTGGTGTCAGGCTGTTCTGTGTATAACACTGAGTCTGCCACTAACCAGCGATGTCTCTTTCGCCATGTTCCTTACCCTCTCTGAACTCCTGTCATCTCATTTGCAAAATGAGGATGATATTGTCACCCTCATCAAGTAGTTACAGAGATAAAATGAGATGTTATTTGTAAAACTCATATTTTCCTTTTCTATCCCATGAAGCACAAAGGTAACAGTCATGGTAGTGGAAACTTTTTAAAAAATTATTCAACAGGATTTATTGGCTAGGCAGAGAAATAAGGAAGAACCTTAGTTGCCAGACTTTGAACTCAGGACTCTGAAGGAGCAGAAGTTTCTGCTCATAAAAATGGAAAACAATAGTGATTGTTGACCTTGAGTGACCACTGCACTAGGGTGCAGAAATAGAGAGACAGCGTGGCCCTGCAGTATGTGAACAAGTCCCATTCACCCAGGAAAGGACTGTGCGTCTCAGCTTCCTTTACCTGGGAGAAGAATTCTCCCTAGCACTTGCCATAGCAAGCCAGGGTAAGGAGTGCAGGAGTCAGCTCACACCTCATGACTGCAGCAGGAATAAACACAATCTAACAGCTAAGGAACGGCTGCTTGTTTAGTTGGTATTTGTTCCTCTTGCTCTATCCCCGCCTCTACTCCTCTAATTCAAGCCCTTCATATGAAACAAGCAGAAGGACAGACTCAGCTGAACAAATTTTGAGGAGTTGCTGGCTGGTGAATAAGGCAATTTACCACTCAGCCTATTTGTTCAACTTGCATGAAGAAGTTTTCCAGTGTATTTACAAATAAAGTAATTGGGTAATAAATTATCCCATCAATAGGATTGACCAAATCATTGAAGAGTATTGGCATTCTGCCTCATTACCAATAAAATACAAGTTTAACAGCACTCTGATTTCCTTCCTTTTCTCCTGAAAATACCATTTTCATGTCTCAACATATGTGTTGGAATGGACTAACTTTTAGCACGATGATGGGGTATGTCAGCGCTGCCCCTGCTCCTCCAAAGTCAAAGTCAATTAAAATATGGTTATAGATGAATATATTCAGGCCAACTGTCATTGCATGATGGATGTAAGGTTCACTATCTCACAGTAGTTCTCTGCTTCTATAATTCAAGATGGAAAACTAGGCAGTCCTCAATTACAACTTGCCCTGTCTCCAGCCACACCCTGTCTTCAAGCTATATACTTGTTCCCTTAGCTTTCCTTAGCTTTTCTTTTTGTCATTATGACCACCAACTCCCCAGATGCTCTGCCTTTTGAATCTTCGTTCTGAAATGCTAAAGTGGAGAAAGGCCGAGAGGTCCTCATAGTGGAAATCTTTCTTACTTAACTGTTGGCCTAGATGCAGCAGCCTGGGCCATGCTGGAGGCAGCTGATCTGTAGCAGACTGATGCAGGTCAACTTGGCTCCACCCCTGGGTAGAGCCTCTGGGACTAGTTTAGTTAATGTGAGGTGAGGCAACCAATGTTTGGACAGAGCTTTAAAGAGAGGAAAGGGTGTTGATCAACTGGTAGGCAGGACAGGAAGACAAGAAAAAGGTTCATCATATCCTTTACCAACAGCCAGACTCCGCAGGAGTGGGGTGACCTTCCTTTCATTCACTCCTTGGGTGCCTTTGCTTGTTCATTATAGGTAGAAACAAGGGCTTTGCCTTACGCGATGCCTCTGATCCCAGCCCCTTGGGGAGCAGTACATGAACACATGCGCCACAGGTGGAGGGGGACCCCTTGGTATAGATTCCAAGAACAAACATATTGACTCTCCCCTTCTAAACCTAGTTTTTTGAACCTGTACCACTTTTTTGGTCTATAGATCAAAAGCCAGTTTTCAGATTCAAAGGAAGGCAAGTGATCCTGTGCCACTGTGGCGACCCCAGTGAGTCCCCAGGAGCTCCGGAGATCTATCCAGATGGAATTTTTTAAAAGACGTCAGAGGACAGTTTGTCTGAACGTCACCCCTGTGGACACGTCCTTTGCTCAGGCCTGAGCCTGGATGAAAAAATGCTTCACCTCCCCCATCCCACTCTCCTATATTTTCCCAACACTCTGCCACACTGCCCATGAATCCAGTGACTGAATGTGGACCAGAAACTGTGTGGACATCAAACCATAATATTCTTTCTGACTTTTCATCCAAATTTCCCTTTTCTGGGATGAAAATGGATGTTTATTCTCTGGGAACCCTGCTGGGTACCTTATTTAAAGCTCTAGGCACTCAGCATCAATTTGCAGCCTTTTTGTACAGTCAGAATTTCTAAAAGAAATTTGCTCTAGTTAATGAGCTTGAGAGAGGAAAATTGACCACGGAGGGTTCGCCAGAGACCAACAGTGGTTTCTCCTCCTGACCTCCTCCTGTTTGCACATGCTAAGCGCAGACAAATACCTCAACACACAGTCCACTATTATAGACTATAGGCCTTGGGATTAGAAGATCAAATCCTGACTTTGCCACTGAGTTTATATGACCTTAATCAAGTTATTTAGCTCCTTTGAGTCCCAATTTCTCTGTGCCTAATTGGGTTATTGAAAGAATAGATGGGATAATGTTGCTAAAGTATTGTTGCAGCGCGCTTAGCTCAGAGCAAGTCATTAACACAACCCACCACTTAGCATGCACCACGTGTGCTGGTTCCCCAATTACATAAGTCGATCCTCCTGACATGGCTGTATCACAGAAGGGACAGGCAACATTGTCCTTGCTTTTCAGAGGGGGAAACAGAGCACCAGAGAGGAAAAATGAATTGCTCCCGGGTCTTACAGATCCTCAAAAACAGAGTCCCAGTAGACTCCAGGAGTTCTAATTTTATATCTAATATTTTAAATATTCTGCTGTTTCATATGCACAAAGACTAGAACATGCCATAGGTGAATCGATGAGAAAGACACTTGAAGAAGTCATGCAAGCCACCCATACAGCAATGGACTCCTGTGGGTGTGGCATAAATCAGTCAACTAGCCAGCTAGCTAACTCTTTCCTGATTAGTTTCTGGTTAATTTTTTATTGGGCACCTGTTTGAATCCCAATGCTCCATATGGCTTCTGTGTTTATATATAAAATTTCATTTTATCCTCCAAAGAAATATTTCAAGTGAGTGACACTAATCCCATTGGACAGATAAGAAAATGGGGTCTCTGGAAGGGTACATACTCTGTTGCTAATAATGAACTCAATCTCAAAGTACGTATTCTTCGATCACTCTAACATTTATGGAACTAGAAATTGGCCTCCCATGCCCATCATGAATGCTAAGGGGGCCCCAAGGAGAGATGAGCAGGACTCACAGCAGGATGTGTAGTTCCTCCAGCCAGTCACTGCGATCCCCTGAGTCTGGCAGGTGCTGGCATAGTTCTGCAGCCAGCTGCAGGCTGTCTGCACCGCACCCCCATCGATGCAGGAGTCGAACAGGCAGTTCTTGTAGAAGAAGGTGGGGTTGACTTTGCTGTGGCACTTGGAGAAGCCGGCGTTCTGGTTGGGGATCAGGCTGCACAGCTGCTGGACCTTGGAGAAACCTTCAACCTTGGCACAGGATGGACAGCGGTCCCCACAGCCCACCTGGCAGAAAGTGTCCCTCTTCACCCAGCTCTGTGCAAACTCATTGATACTCAATGCCAGGAGACCCATGGGCATCTCCAGGTCATCGTCTGGGTTGCCATTATAGCGGCCACACAGGCCATAGGTGCTGTTCTGCATGCGCCGAGGAACCGTGATGGACAGGAAGGTCTTCCAGTCATACACGACCTTCAAGCCAAAGTCAGTTTCCACCACTACATGGAAGCCAAAGGAAAAGATGTTTATCTTCCCTTGCCCCAACTTCAGGGGCAGATACAGCCGTTCCTCGTTGACCTGTATAAAAAGAGCAAAGATAGAAAAATAAAGCCAGCCCCATGCCACTGTAGAAAAATACAGAGGTTCCACAGCTCTACTGGTTAGACTCTAGGAAGGCAAGTCCCCAAGGGGAGCTTGGACAGGTTGCATGCCGCTTTGCATGCAGTGTTGTTTATGCCAGTCAACTATTATTAACAGGGCTTGGGCAGACTTAAATGACTGTCTTTTGTACACTAATATACCTATTTATTTCAGTACCTTCTGTTTATATAGCATTATTTTCCCCCAGGAGTTCAAATTGTTTCCTCCAAGGTAATGAAAGGGTAATAAGAATTCAATTAAAGTTTAGACTACAATGCAAAAACCTAGAATTCCTGTGTTTCTATTTCCAGCTCTACTGTGGATTTATTTTGGTTAGATAAGCCCCAATTTATAAACAACTGGGATTTTTTTTTTTCCTTTGGAGGACAACTTCACTTTGCTGGTCCTCCTGCCTGGTGAGCCAACCTTGGTATCCCTTTCATCCTCCAAACCCTGGACCACTGTCACCTCTCCTGTAAAACAGAGTCTTCTGAGTCTGAGACTGTGGTCAGGATTAATTGCTCTCTTGCATTGGTGAGCAGATCCTATTATTTATAGTGCTCCTGTATCCTTCTCTACTTCGAGGCAAGCTCAGACCCCCACTTACTGCCACTGTAGCACTGATCACAGTCAGACTTGGGTCATAGCCACAGATTTCTGCCTTGCCTATAAGATTACGAGCACCTGAGGGCAGGAATCACACTGTAAGGATATATATATATATATCCTTATTTTAAAGGGTCTGCATGGTGTTCAGTGTCTCACTACTAGATTAGAATCACAGCGATCCGCCTGTTTATAGCCTCCCAATAGCTGGGATTACAGGTGTGCACCACCACGCCCAGGCTCAATTGCCATCTCAGTGCACCCCAGGGGCGGGGCCGGCACAGCAGGCCTGAGGATCAAACCCCTGGCCTCTGTGTCTGCATCCTGTAAAGCTTTTTGTCTCCACTTTCCCTGTAAACCCCACCCCCCACCCCGCCAAAGCAGGTGCATAACATGATGTCACCCAAACAAGAAATCTCTTGAAAAATATTTCCTCCATAGGTTTCTAAACTTAGACTACAGTCCAGGACCACTCCTATTTTGAACTATCCTACTTAGGTGAGACACATCTTATAGCCTGAGTTAGGGCAAGATGGAAAATACAGCTTTCCAGCTCCTTACTACGGCCATGGTACATGGAGTAGGTCTTCCTTGCAGAGAAGTGGGTGTGCTGAGTGACTCTGCCTAGAAACCCTTGCTACCAACCTCGTTATAGTTCTTTTTTCAGCTGACATTCCCTTTGATCCCGTGGCCCCTGCCTTGGCTCCAACTCCTCATCATTCACTGTGATGACTGAAGCGCCCCCTGGCGGCCTCACTCCCCGGCTCCTGCTGCGCTGCTGACCTTTAAAAACTAGTGTAGGAATTCTAAAGAAGAAATAAAAATGGAAGGGCATAGCACAGCTGAATGGAAATCAAAGACTTATGGATTAAACAATGAAGTGACTGGAAGCAGAGAAGAGAGGAAACATAGCAGGAGCAAAACCATGCACTTATGTACACAGGATCAATCAGATACTGGTCCTAAGAACCTTCAAAAGGCTTTTCACATTGATGGTAGCAACGTGTAACCCTAAAACTATGCTTGAAATGCCTGTCATTCTGGTCTTTTAGATATGTACTGCTTTTAACACAAACTTAGTTACTGCTATAGTCACTCTCAAGTAAATGGTTGGTTAACAACAACAAAAAGGTATTAATTGAGAGTAAGAGGCCAGGCAAAATGCCATAGACTTGACAGGCTACAATTTTGTACATCCTTGGATTTCTAAATGTCTGTGTAAAAATGTGTAACTGCTTTTATCACATTCTATAAATATTTATTAGAATATCAGTGATTGACAGAAAATACCAATTTCAAGCTAAGTCTAAGATGTTTGATATTCAGAAAGACAGTGATGTTAAGATCAATTACCTATGTTATAGAGTAATAGTATCATGAAGCTTCTCTGCTGAAGGCTTAAGAATGTAAGTTAACAGACCAAAAATTGGAGAAAAAGAAGGGCTGTGAGGAAAGGACTCAGGACATAAGAGAACCGGTGCTGTAACATCCTATAACTCAGTTGTGTCCCAAATTTTCTGGTCAAGGAGATTATGGGACCTCAGAGGAAAGAGATAAATGAAGTATAGCGTGTCTAAGGAGAGTCACATGGAGAAAAAACATTCTCTCAGGCTTTCACAGAAAGCAAACTGGTCAAGCGATGGCCGTGACTCATCCCGATGGCTCACACTAACAGCAGTTCTACAAAGCACTGTACACATTTCCAAAGTTAATCCTGAGGGGATTTGACCTTGGAAGATACAAAAGATGAATGTTTTGTTATACAGGTCTTGCCTTAACTTGCCCTTGGTCACCCAGAGGAAAAGCTTAATTACGAGGCATAAAACACAGAGCTAGATTAGTATGTTGACCTGTAAGAGGCTTAAATCAACAGCCTCCAACATTGCCAGTTTCACCAGTAACCCAATGCAATTATGGAATATTGGACTATGTATACAACTACTTCCTCTCAGTTTAAAGAGAAGAAAGTTTTTCTTTTTTTCTTTCCTTGCCAATATCGATTAGAAAATTTATCATGTCCACACCCTGTGCTCTGTATAACTACTATGAGGACAACAATACACAATGTATCAATTATTGTGAATGTACTGCTGATGTGTTTTGAACCTATCACATTGTTATTTCTTATTAAAAGTAATTTTAAAAAGCCAACTGAGGTTTGGATAATTGTGTTGTCCGATTCTTTGGAAACGAGCAGTTAATGCTCAAAAAACATTTTTTTTTACTCTGATATTTTTTTCCTCTTTTAGATTTCTTATACCTTTTTTGCTATTGTTTTGTTTTTCTTTAAAGAAATCTTACATGTTTATATCTGGTAATCTGAACAGCTAATTTGAAGATAGCATCATGTAATATAGCAACCATTGTTGAATTCC
The DNA here is from genome assembly GCA_004027025.1 of Myocastor coypus. Classification (NCBI taxonomy): domain Eukaryota; kingdom Metazoa; phylum Chordata; class Mammalia; order Rodentia; family Myocastoridae; genus Myocastor; species Myocastor coypus. The sequence continues at coordinate 72,601 of PVJA010000179.1, forward strand.
TATTACTTTTTTAGTGGAATCTTGAATCATTTCCAATGCTTTTTTTTCTATTACTATTTCGTATTTTTTTAAAATATAAAGAAACACACAAAGTAAATAAATAAATAAATAAATAAACTGAAAGCAATTGAGTGGACAGGCTCCAGGGCTGGAGTGAATGTCTACCTGCACCACTTCCTGTGTCTCCAGTGTGGTGGATGCCTCCTGAAGCCCTGCCATGGCCCAGAATCCCCAGCCACTGTGATTGGATTAATGATGACCCAGCTGGCCTTGGCCCCGGAGGACCAGCTCCGTGCTGTGAGCCAGCTCAGAGCCTCTAATAGCCCAGGCAGAGGCTGGTGTCCAGGTGACCCTGTTGAGCCTCTTCTGGTCACACTCCCTCCACTTTCCCAAGAGACCCAGTCACAAGCCTTGCTGCAAGGAGTCCACCCTGAGGTAGCAAGGAAGCCTTCTCCCTGCCAACTTTCCCCAGGCGAATGCCTAACCTTCAATGCCCAGCCTTCTCCTCTCCTGTAGAATGTGGGCATTCACCCAGCAGACACAGGTCTGGCCCTCCTCTATGCCGGGTGATGTGCTACACCGGACTAAGTGCAGGGCCATTTCCCTAGGAGCTCGTTGTCATGGGGCAGAGACAAGAACACACACAGATGTGATGTGATGTGATGCTGATATCAGATGAGCAGATACACAAGCACTGGACAGTCTGGGCACTGACTCAGCTGGGTCTGCAGAGAATACCCACACCAGCTCCCAAGAGGAAAGCACAGGCTGACTCAACCAAGAGGGACGAGAGTGAAGACAGGAGAATGCCGAGGAGAGGGCATGGCCCCAGGGAAAACCTAACAGGGAGAGAGAGAAAAGCGCTAATAGATAGGAAGAATTGCCATGATTCAGTGCTGCTACCACATAAAATACGGCCTTACAAGCGGCAGAAGATGAATTTGAAGAGGCGGGGCAGAAGGCCTCCTATGCAGGTTCACGGGCAGCGAAAGGGGCCACGTCATCAACCCTGAAGTACACCTACTCCTTTGCTTATGGTCATTCGTAATCTTAATAAGAGAAGTGAAACCAAATGACTGTGCTTGATGTAGATTACATAAGCGAGCAGTGGTTACAGGGGCAAATAGGAGCCAGCGAGGCAGGAGCTTGGCCAGGAAGGAGTGACAGGAGAGTGGCTGGAGGAGGGCCGGCGTCAAGGCTTGCTGCAGAGCGAGCGTCTTAGGGGCTGCAGAAAGCACAAGGCTGAAGACACACGAGGGGGTGGGGATGAGAAGAAGGCAAGAAGGCTGGGAGGCGAGCCATGGCAGGAGGGGAGATGCCTCGTTTTCTGCACCTGCAAAGCCGGGCATAGGATGTAAGCAGGAGTCATTAAGAGACAAGGTGCCTGGATGAGGGGGAGTGAGGGAGAGCTTGCTGCTGAGCACAGCCTTCTCCACCAGGAGGCCCAGAGACAGAGCGCAACCACAGAACACGGGCAGGCCAAGGCACTCAGGGACACAGAGGCTTTGAAGACTCGGGGTCCTCCCAGAAGACTCGCAAAAAGGAAAGTCAAGCAACCCCTTCAAAGGCTGATGCGTGCTGTCCTGCTTTCCCCATGAGCTGAACTCTTGGCTACCTGGTCAGACAGGAGGCAGTACCACAGAGCAGCAGAGTCACAGGATCAAAGCCTAAGGCTTGTGAATTCTATCACTGCCCAGCAGAGCCCTGAGAAAAGTGCATCCTGGACTCCAGCAAGATCCATATTTCTCTGTCTCTGATGCTCCATGAATGCTACCTCCAATCCACTCCACAGACTTGAATCTCTCTCTCTCTCTCTCTCTCTCTCTCTCTCTCTCTCTCTCTCTCTCTCTCTCTCGCTCTCTTTCTCTTGCTCAGTGAGAGACAGAGAAAGAAGGTACAGAGAGAAAGGTGGTCAGAGGAAAGGAGTGAGTGGTTGGTATGGCAACAGAGCTTGATGGATAGAGGCAGGTGCATAGGAGGATGAGAAAAAGGCATAAGGATGAGTGTGGGCAGATGTATTCCAGGTCTTTAAGTAAAGTCATCCTCAGTGTCCACAGGGGACCCGGACTCCTACAGGCACCTGTCTCTGAGGTTCTTTGCATAGAACAGTGTTGTACTTGCATATAACCTGCACACATCTTCCTGTTCACCTTAAATCCCCTCTGCCTTGCTGTCTTGCAGTGCCTAATGCCATGTGAGCATTATGAAAGTGAAGGTCTCACTGCCCTAGTGAGAGAACAATGACTAAAATATCTGTACGTGCGCAGTATAGATACAACTTCACATGTGTGTGTATAAGTGTGCTTGGTGTGTATTTTCACTTTGCATTTAGTTGAATCAGTGGGTACAGAAACCTTGGATGCTATATTGGAAATAATGTGACTTATTAAGCTTCAATGGAGTCTTGCCTTCAACAATGGATGCCGATCTCCTTGCAGTTTCTTCCATCCCCAGACTCCACACTTTGCTCTCCCCTGGGCCTCCACTGGTGTTTCACCCCCTGGATGCTTTCCTGAGACCCTCAGTGGAACAGATATATTCTTTCTAGGTGTCACACCTAGTCAGCTTTCTGGAAGCTTCCCTGAAGCCACAGGCTGGTTGCGGCAGCCCCTCCCCTGTGTGCTCCCAGCCCTGCGTGAGGAACATTGCTACCATTGCTATGACACTTCTTTTGTATTCCTCTGGCATTCCCTACAAACCGCTTCTCTCTCCACTAGACTTTGATCTCTCTCTTAGGAAAGCAACCATATTTGACTTGTTCTCATTTTCATGTTTGATTCCACTTTTTAAGAAATTTTTGTCGGCTGGCACAAAACTGACATCAGTACAAGCCTGTGGACTGAAACTGACTGACACAGCAATGCTCAGAGCCTCACTCTTTTCTGATGGCCAACACATGGTTAATCAATGAAAAGGTGCAGGCTTTGAGGGCCCCTAAACTTCCCTGTTGTCCTGGACCATCAAGGATGTGGCTGTACCGAGCCCAGGCTGCTGCAGTGCCCCCAAGTGGCTCACTCCTACCGTTGTCTCTTAGTCTCTGGGTTGCACGTTTATTTCTAACCTCTTTCGATTAGTGGATTTCCCCATGTCCCATGGAGTTGTTCAATAGAGAAAGGTCAGAGTCATTGAAGGGATCTAATGTCCTGAGAAGCCACCACTATGTCACCATCCATTTCCGAGAGCACTGGCAGGGCCCTGGGTCCCTGGGCTGTGTTTGTCCTGCACCTCATTTCCCACTGTCATTCTGATGGCCATTATTCTTCAAGCTGGGGGAGAGATGGTGACTAATAATAACATCATGGGAAAAACAAATGCAAATCACTGAATAAGCAGATCCTGTCGTGCATATTAATAATTCAAAGTAACTGCTAAATCTATCCTGCAGGTCTCCTAAGAAAAGAACCTTCAGTGCATTGTGAACTTGGTCTTCTCACTGGGGGATGGAGAGCTGCCTGTGCCACTTTCGTATGGGTACATAGGGCTTCTAGGTGTTGGAGGTAAAAGGACCCTGGCAAAGCGTGCCTGTCTCCCTTTAATCCACTCCCCCTGTATGTCCATCTCTCTCCAGCTGACCCCTGGTGTGGATGAAATTGCATCCTCAAAAAGAAATATTGGGGATGTGTGGTAGCTGTGACTATAACCTTATTTGGAAATAGGATATTTATAACTGTGATAAGCTAAGGTAAAATCATAGGGATATGGCCCTGATTCTGGTGACTGGTGTTCTTTAAAAGAATCTGTGGACATAGGAAACAGGAGAGTGAAGAAGGTACCTGAAACAGGAGTGCAGACTAGAGTTGCACTGCTACAGAGTAAGGAATACTGAAGACAGCCTCCAAGTACCAGAAACCAGGACAGAGACCCTGGCCAGGCTCTTCCCTAGGCCTCGTAGGACACAAGATCCTTCCATCATCTGGAACCTCCAGGACTGTGAGGAAATAAATTTCTGTAGGTATTTTTTTCTTTTTTTCCTTTTGTCTTTTTGAGACAGGGTCTCACTATGCAGTTCAGGCTGGCCTTGAGCTCACTTTTGTAACCTAGGTTGGTCTCAAACTCACACCAATCCTCCTGCCTCAGCCTCCCAAGTGCTGGGATTACAGGTGTGCACCACCACACCTGGATCAATTTCCGTAGTTTGATGGCACTCAAACAATAGTGCTTTGTTACAGCAGCCTTAAGAAACGAATATGTACCTCACTTCCCATCCATCTATGTGAGAAAGAAATCAGCTACATAGTGCCCCTGGTTCTTGACTTTAGCGATGTGTGCATCTCACGGGATCAGAGCAAGGTACATACCTGGAATGTGACTAACCAATTAGGGGCTTAGTCCTAAAGTGGGAGGAAAAGAAACACTCAGAGAGTGAGTCATCAGTTACTAGGAAGGAGAGAGAATCAGTTACTACAACATGAGAACCTCGTGGTCTATGTGCAAGTAACTTGGAAGAGGTCAGAAAATGCAACATGCAAACTGAGATATACCTATACCTAGAAGCGGAGGACATGTCATGCAAGGCAGAAATGTAATCAATTGAAAAGTAAGGACAAAGGGCCAGCCAGATAGCTCAGTGGACTCAAGCGCCTGCTTAGGCAGATGCAGGGACTGGGGTTCAATCCTCGGTGTGCTGTGCCCACCCTGCCTCCAGGGTGCACTGAGATGGCTATTGAGACTGGATGTGGTGGCGCGCACCTGTAATCCCCAGTGCTTGGGAGGCTGAAAACAGGAGAATCACTAGGAGTCTGATCTATGTAGTGAGACCCTGTAGATGCTGTACTAAACACATTAAATAAATAAATGAATAAACAAAGAAAGAAAATAAGGACAGGAAGTATGAACAGATAATAGTTTTAAAGGAAAGGGGAAAAAATGTCCCAGAAGGGTGGTAGGGTGGCGAATGTCAAGGAGACAAGTAGCAATACAAAAATGCAGATGCCTAAGGGTGCAAATCTATCCACTATGCAGTTACCATGAGGAAATGACAAACACGGTGAAAGCCTCATGGACAGCATGACTGATGCATTTGTTTTAACGTATGATGAAAATGGAATCAGGAAGGTATTGTAATGGCCAGATTCAACTATTCAGGCATCCGCTATAAATCTTATGCAATAAGAAACCAAAGCCTCTGATACATCCCTAACTCGCTTTTTGGTTCATTTAATCTCTCAGATTGTCAAAGAATGACCAGGAGCAAACATAGAAGAAAAGGGTTGGAAGAAGACTGTGTGAGAAAAGGGTTATTATAGTGCCTCATCTGCTCATTTGACAAACATTTTGAATATCTTTATGTACAGAATGCTGCACACTTGTCCCACGAAAATATGGATTCCATGTGCTTCCCGTCCTAACAAAGATCATGGCTGAGATTGAAGGGATTAGGCAAGAAAAAAATCCTGATTAATATAATAATAGATACAAGAATAAGTCGCTATGAGAAGCATAAAGGAAAACATTAGGATTTAGATTTTTTTTTTCTTGATTCAGAACTTTTGTTTGTTTATTTATTTATTTGTATGGCCGGCTCAGCCTGCCCTGAGGGCAGGGCTGGCGCAGCACGTGGTGCCGGGGATTGAACCACGGTACCTGCAGCTGCCTAAGCTTTCCTAAGCAGGTGCTTTAGACCACTGAACCATCCTGCCAATTTAGATTTGTAACATCCAAGAAAGGGAGGAAGAAATGGATAATGCGATTGCTATCTCAGGTGCTAAGAAGGAAGCGTTTCCAAAAAGTGTAAAGGAAGAGTGTATAAGAAGCTGGGATCTTTGCCAGAGAAAGTTAATCAAACCCCAAAGAAAGAAATCAGTGCAGTTGCTCAGGGAACTGTAGCTCCAGCTAGTCAGTTTAGTTCAGTTTATCGAAGATTTTAAAGATGAAAAGGAGTCTCTTTGGAGATAGATGAGTTATGACGCAGACCTGTGAGGCTCAAGTCAAGAAGCCCAACACCCTAAATCAGCTACTCGGAAATGCCAAAGCAGAGGCTGCTGAGTTGCTCGGTAGTAGATTACATGGTTCTCAGAGGAGACAGAGCAGAGGAAGTGTTGTGCTGGGCCACCCTTGGGGCTGCTAGCACCAAGCTGTTTAAGGAGTGCTCAGAACTCCTCAGCTCTTCTGTTTTTTTGCCTTTGTGACCCCGGGAAGGTTCCTTGGGTGATAAAGATGAAAAGGGTAGAAAGACATTCCTGAAGCCCAAGAGATTAACGAGATAATGGGAGAGCACTCAGGTGCCCCCAATCCGAGCAAGACTCTTGACTACCATATGTCCTGGGAGCCAAGGAAGAGCCTCAAAGCCGAGGGACAGAGCAGAACAGACAGGTGTCATTCGGACTCAAAAAAGAAAGATGGACAATGAGGTCAGCAGTGCCACCTAGGAGCTGTGCACAGCAAGGAGCCTCTCCTGCAGAAAGCTGGAGGCTGAGTGGCCAGCCAAGGCCACAGAGCGGTCACCAAGCTGGGCCTGAACTTAGGTCTATGCTGGCTCAAACACACACCACTACAGCAGCATGCAAGGTGCTTTCCTAGAGCTGACTCGACCCCCCAGCTTGGCGTCAGTGACTTGACCAAATCCTTTTTCTCTGGGCCTCCATTTCCTAACCTATAAGATACATGTGATAGGTATTTTCCAAAGTCATTCTCTGCTCTACATGCTTTGGTTTACATTGGCTTCTTGGTCTGCTTGGTACAGCTGCAGCCTGCTTTTATTGGCCAGCACCCCACCCTCCCATCCCCATCACCTTCTTCTCAAGGGTGGCCAGAAACACTCACCAGCACAGTGTGCTTATAGGCCCGATGAACCACAATGTTGTAGCCAAGCACAGTCACATCCACCTGTTTGACCCACAAGGCCAGCGATGGGTCCCGGTCCTCATTCTTGGCTGTCACGACGAACTTGGGAAACGAGTCTGAGCTTGGCCTGCTTCCTGTGGTGCACAGGATGAGTGGGCAGCTGGTCTGGAAGTCAAAGGGGTAGCCATCAAAGGTGAGGTAGTGACCATAGCCTGAGATGATGCAGGAGGCATCGGTGCGAGGCTGGCAGTAGTACAGGCCACTGTCGTCCATGCAGTATTCATCATCCCTGCAGGGAACGGTCTCACAGTGGACACTGTTATCTGTACCATTGCAATAGCAGAAGATCTGGCAGTCCTGGTCCACCCAGAAGGTCTCATTGGTGGCAAGTTGGTGCCCCTCGAAGCTGCAGCCACACTCACTTCGGATGACACACTGGCTGCCCTGCAAGGCGTAGCCCTCGTCACACTGACACCCCTCAGAGCAGCTGTCTACACAGATGGGGCCCAGAGCCAGGGTCTCGCAGGTCTCTGTACATGTCATGCATTCCTCGAAATGGCTGTTCTCTGGGCATTCCAAAGCTGATGGTGGCAAACAGAAGACAGAAGTCAGAGATAGAAATGTGCGCGCGCGCGCGTGTGTGTGTGTGTGTGTGTGTGTGTGTGTGTGTGTGTGTGGTCCATAATCATCCACACAGTGAGCTCAGTGAGTGCCTTGTGCCCAGCACTGTGGTGGCCTTCGTTTCGGGTAGCTAAAGGTCACCAGGTTTCCATGAAGAAAACTCTGAGCCTGCAAGGCAGACTGGAGCAACTTCTATGAGCCCAGCACCACCCTGCGCCTGCTGTGTACTTTATTTCAGTCACCTGGTCAGGAAGGCAAATCCTGTCATCCCCGTAATAGGTGAGGAAACTGAAGTACAGTGATTTCATTGGTCTAACAAATGAGAATCAGAGAGAGACCAAGATCTGGGTCTCCTGACTCAGACTCCACAGCGGAGCTGTGGAGAGCTAGAAAGAAAACAAGGTTTGGGGCCATGGGGACCTGGGGACACTGCTGTTTTAATGCTAGTTTGTCACTGGCCCAGAGCTTTGGTTTCTTTCATCAAGTAAGGGCCATACTTACCTAATAGGATTGTTCTGATGGTTAATAATTGAATATATCAAGTCTACCACAGAGTCTCAATAGTCTTTCTCTCTTTGCACATCGTTTTCTTAGAAGATAGGCTTTGTGCAGATTATTATTATTTTTTGATACAGGGTCTCTCTGTGCAGTTCAGACTTGTAGTGATTCTCCTGTCTCAGCCTCCACAGCACTGGGATTGCAGGCCTGCGCCACCACTCCCGGCATGGGGTACAGTATCATGGATCGAACTTGGGACTTGGCACTGCCAGGCAGGTGCGTATGTGCCAAGCTATCTTTCCTGTCCTCGTGTAGGTATTTTTTTTTTTTTGATTGATTGATTGATTCAATACCTTTGTATTTCATTTTGCGGCTCCAGCACCCTCCAGCCTACCCCTCCGTGCCTGTCCCCCCACCACTGCCTTTGCTCACCTTGCCTGCACCTGTATAGTCCTCCCCAAGACAAATCCCACCCAGCCACCCCACCTTGTGTCAACTTGTACTTCTTAGAAACCTTCCTGGGTCGCTCAAGTCTCAGGTTCACAAAGCACAGCACAGAAAACATCTCCTCTCTTCACTGCGAAGGTCTAGGCCAGCATCTCACTTCTTACTGTGAGTCACAACTCGACTGGGGCATGGAAAACATCCAAGAGCAAAAGGAAATCCACGTACAGGTTTGCGCAGTGTGAAGAGTAGGAATGTCCGCACTACCTTCTGGGAAAACAAGGTCCAGCCTTTAGAACTTGCTCCGGCTCTGAAGCCACCACTCCTTTATAGTGCATTATAATCCAAGGACATGAAGGACACTACAGAGAAGTAAATTGCGTGGCAATAATAGCTCTGCCCACAGTACCAACGCAGTAGTTCTGCACTATGTACTGGAAGCCAATCATCTTTTCCTCTGGGCTAACGGACGCCCTCCATTTCCGCCGACTATACTACCATACGGCTTGGGGGTTGAAGGCTGGTTCGGTGCTCATTATAGAAGTCTGTGTAGAGGGATTTTCACATTTGTCTCTAAATTATGAATGTCATAGCACTGACTGCAGGTTTATGGTGATAGCAAATAACATGACTTATTTAAATGCCTCTTTCTGTATGACTTATTGTGTTGTCTGAATTTGTCTGAAAGTCTAGAGCACACAGACGTAGAGTCATAAAACTTCCCCCAGCCCCTGAAATGTCTATGAAATTACTTAATTGGGCAGCCTGGCTCTGCCAATGGAAAGAATGGATGAAAACCTCTGAAGCCAGAAGCAGGAGTCCTTTCTCCCCAGGCTCACAGGAGAAGATGCTCCTGATTTGCTGTTTTTGCACAGCTTAATCTCCTGTCTGCAGGACCTCACCTGTGTTAACCCCTTAGCACCTTGGAGGTGGTTAAGCACACACATACGCTTGGGTCTTCTTGCCAGATGCAAGGGCCCAAGATCTAGATGAGATGTCCTGGGGATGCCTTAGGAGTGAACACTGGCACTCCTCCAAAAGAAGCCATGTCCCAGGTCAATGCTTCTGCCCAGGCTCTCGCTCTCTCATACTGCACAGACAAGAGTTTCCTCCAGCTTTGGAGTCCAGAGCAGGCATGATGAGAAGCTCTTCTCAACAGCCATCAAACCCAGTAAAAGAGAGAGGGACTAGCCCCGTCATGCTGGGCTCATTTAGCATACACAGTGCCACCATACTGTGCCCTGTGCAGTACAAAAACAACTCAGAAACACTGCCTCCTGGGCGAGAGTTAGTCATCTGAAAGGCTGACGCTGACACGGTCTGGTGATGGCATAGCTGTGGCGCGGGGCAGACTGGGTACCTCAGCACTGTGAACTAAGTACACCGAGAAAGCTAAGTATGAAAGCAGGAGTAAAGTTCATGTTAGGCAGGGACCAAAGAGGATACCAGCGGTGCATTGAGGAGCAGGCTTTGGGAAGGCATTGAAGATCTCCCTAGATGCGGTGGTCAATGGAAACAGTGTGGCTTTCCTGCTGCGTGAAGCTTTATGAAGAGCTGCTCCCAGAAGGCCAGTGCTGGCACTCACAGCACCTGCCCTCAGTGTGTGTGTGTTCTTACCTCTGTCTATCAAAGGTGCCAAGGGACAAAGCAAAGATACCTTAAGAGCAAAGGATAACCCTCACCGAATCTTAATTTGTAATGAAATTCCTCACTAAAAGGAATCAGTGCTTCATGTGGTAATGGCTGATTCCAATCTGGAGCAGAGAAGGTTAAGATATGAATGTTGAGCATCTTGTTACGTCAGGAAGTAGGAAAGTGCTAACACACACATGTGAACAAAACAAAAAGTGACAAAGGCATGCCAAAAGACACAAGAGCACGAAATGACTCCTGCGGGCCGTATCTGGAATATTTTTAAACACCAAAACTAATGTGAAAACAATATTGAATACAAACTATGTTATAAAAACAGGAATCCAATTTGGGCATAGTGGTGCACGCCTATAATCCCAGCTCTGAGGAGGCTGGGAACAGGAAAATCACCATGAGTCTGAGCTTCATAGTGAGACCCTGCACAAAGTATAGACAAACAAAAAAGGAATCCATGTCCACACTGATGACGTGAGAAAGAGGAGCAGAGAACGGTGTCAGCACAAGGGTGGAACAACAGACAGTGAAGGGGAAGGGAGGCCTCTCGCTCATAATAAGGTTGCACCTGCTGGCCGGTGTAAGTGGCCAGAGTGCTGGGGTTGGACATGTGTAATTATTGTGCAGGAGATTGATACAAAGAAAAATCCCCAATGAGCACTGACTTGAAGAGGAGGATTTCAAATAACAGGGTATTTGCATAGTCATAAAGCATCTCCGCCCAGATTGCTTGTTGGTTGCCAAGGGAAACCATGGTAGCTATCTCGTGGAGATGTATGGCTACTCCTGGACAGGGATCGGTGTCCATATCATCAAGGAAGGAGGCTGGACAGAGCATGCCACTCCTTGTGCTGGAGTCCCACAAGAAGCCATGCATGGCCTGTGCTGCCTGGGGTTACACGGCTCATGATCTCAGGGAAGCATCAAGCGAGGAGCAGCTCTGTTTGAAGTGGGAGAGTTCTTCAGAACTATCAAAGGCATAAAAGAGAAAGGAAGCTAAGGAATTATTCCAGCTGAATGGAGACTGAAGAGAGATGACCACGAAATGCCTCAATATGTGATCCCATGCTGGATCTGCAATCCTACACTGGATCTGCACCGAGCCACAAAAAAAGAAAGAAAACAACTTGAGGCCACTACCAAGCTGATTGACAAGGTGGGAATACGGATGCTAAATTACTGTACTGACATTAAATCTCCTAATGCTGTGCTGTGGTTACATAACAGTGTCCTTATTGTAAGGAAACACATGCTGAAAATTTACAGGTAAATGAGTGCAATAATTCGGCTTTTAAGTATTCCCATGTGTTAAAGTCTTAGTTTCCAACTTGGCACTGTTGGAAGGCAGTGCAAACATAGACCTAGGGTTTGTCTAGTGGGAGATGCTCTGCTCTCCCACTATGAGCATGCCTTTGAGGAGGATAGCTGGAGCCCAGGCCCTCTTGTTTGTCCTCCCATTTGTTTGTGGCCGTGCTTTACTACCCCCTGTTATGGTTTATGTCTAGTTGTCCCCCCAAAGCCTCATGGGTCAGGGGGCGGGCACTTCTAGAGTTTGAGACTTGATCCAGGATCCCTGGGAATATGGGTTTTAGTACTGATGGGATTATGGGTTGAAGTACTTCTGGAATTATGGGTGTAGCTTAAGGCAGGGGCTAAGGCGGTGAGCCTAAATGTAATATAAAGAGAGATAGAGAGACAGACTCGAGCTGTTGCTGCTGCTCTGTTGCCCCTGATTGATTAGCTACCTCTGCCACCCTTTTGTTGCTGTTCCACCGCCATGAACTGCATTCTCACTGCCCTGTTCCTCTCAGCCTTGGGCCAGCTGAATATGGACTGAAATCTCCAGTAGCCGTGAGCTAAATAAACCTTTCCTTCCTTCATTTTGAATGTTGGGTATTTGTCCCAGCAACGAGTAAAAAGTAACTAAGACACCCCCAAATGTTCCCTACTATATGCCCCAAACCAATGGGGCCAACCAACCATGGCATGAAACCTCGGGAACTGTGATGGTTGATACACTGTGTCAACCTGAGAGGTATAGATGTTTGACTAAGTGGCTCAGCAGGAAGCCAGAGTCCTCATTTTGTCAAGATCCTGAGCTTGTGCAGGAGGAGTGCCGGGCGGTGGTGTGAGCGCTGCACCCAGCAGAGGGAGTGGTAGCCTGCCTACAAAGGAAGAGGAAAGGCTTGCTCTCCCCTCTTTGTCATCTTGCTGCTGTTGCCTTCTTCTGCTGCCATGAAGTCTTACCGCTCTGCCACTTCACCTGCTCTAAAGCCAAATGAGTATAGACTAGAACCCCCGCAAACTGTGAGATAAACCTTTCCTTCATTAGCTTGGGGCATTGGGTATTTTGTCTAAACAAGGAGAAAAAAGTAACTAAGACAGAAGCTGAATTGATGTAAATTTCTATATGCCTCTATCTACTGTCTGTCTGTCTGTCTGTCTCTCATCTCTCTGTGTTTCTATCTCTCTGTGTGGCTATGTCTCTGTCTCTTTCCATCTCTGTCTCTCTGTCTCAGTTCATCTCTTTTCCCCTCTCTGTCACTCTTTGTCTCTGTCCATCCCTGTCCATTTCTCTGTCTGTCTGTCTTTCTCTCCCACCCTCTTTGCCTTTCTGTCTCCTTGTCTCTGACTCTCTGTCTCTCTCTGTCTTAGTCTCTGTCCATCTCTGCCCATCTCTCTACCTCTGTCTGTCTGTCTTTACATCTCTTTCTCTGTCTCTTTCTCTTTCCCTGTCTTTCTCTCTCTCTCTCTCTCTCTCTCTCTCTCTCTCTCTCTCTCTCTCTGTCTTTTCACTGAGATAGAGCTACATCTCCAGTGATACTTTTTTTGAAAACTTTTTTTGAGGTTGAGCTTTAATGACTCATTAGTTGAGCAGGCTTGGTTTAAATTTGTGATCTCCCTATTTCAGCCTCCCAGAATGCTCGCTTACAAGTATGCACCATTGTGTCCGTGCTAGTGCTGTCCTTCTTTCTTTATCAATTGATTGTCCCAGGAACTTTGTTTGAATGACAGAAAGCTGATTCTTGCAAAATGCATGATATATGCAACTTACTTTCAAATACATAGGATTGGGGGAGAACAAATGTTGAGCCATGGGTTAGTTGAAGTAGTAAGTAAAGAAATATTTTGCGGCCAGGCATGGTGGCATGCGCCTGTAATCCCAGCACTCGGGAGGCTGAGGCAGGAGGATCAGTGTGAGTTCGAGACCAGCCTGGGCAGCTCAAGGCCAGCCTGAACTGCATAGTGAGACTGTGTCTGAAAAAGACCAAAGAAAGAAAGAAAGAAAGAAAGAAAGAAAGAAATATTTTACAACTTCTGCATAGCTTTGACATTATTTCCAAAGGAAAAGTTAAACAAACTGAGGAAGAAAGAAAATGGGGGAGAGCCAAACAGAAGCAGGGGGTGGAAGCTCAACGGCAGCACTGGTTTTGGCCTAGCACTGAGCTTTCTGGCAGGAGAGAGACATGTGTTGACATCCAGGTGAGGTGACCCCTGCTTTTGGTGTGGGTCCTATCTTCCCTGCTGCGCTCTTGCTGTTAAGCAAAGGTTCTCTGTGTCAGGCCTTGCCAACAGTCATTCTAATCACTACAAGCACTGTCACTATCCTACCACGAAGGGTCAGATCCTCTGGGGACAAAATGAAGAGGCAGCAGCACAGACCAAACTTGATAGCCCTTGTCTGGTTTGCCCCAGGGAGTGGCAGGAATTTCTACACCCTGGAAGGCTCCCTGGTCATTCACCTCCTATCACAATGAGTGGGCCTTTCCCTGTCAAGCGAAAAAGCACCTATGGAGCCAACTCCAGCAGTTCTAGTTCCTTGGCATGGCTTTTGTAGCCACTGCTAGATAAGACCCTGAGTCAACGGGGTGGCTAGCTGACCTACAGTGAAAAGTGTTATGTCGCAAGAAATGAATGATGCTGAGGAACAGTCTAGTTTGGGGTGATGGGCCTACCAGCGGGCATATCAGACTAGAAAGGTATTGCCCTGTAATCAGATAGCCCTCGAACTCAGTCTTGCTGGGAGGACAAGTTCTGAATAAAAAGGTATAAGGAGTTGAACTGGTCATGGTGGCACATGCCTATGAACCTAACACTCTGGGGAGCCAAGACAAGAGGATGGGAAGCTTAAGCCTAGCCTGGGCAGCTTAGAGACTTAGGGCAACCCCAGCTCCAAAATAAAACAAAACAGAAAGGGCTGGCAATGTAGTATGAAGGTCCTGGGTCCAACCCCCTGGATGAAACACTACAAGAAGAAAGTGTGGCTCGCTTGCAACCCTTACCCAACCGCTTGAGCTCCTCCCCTCTGAAGCAGCTCCAACTTACGGCAGAAGTCGTAGGTCCGCCAGGGACCCACCTCCACATCGGCATTTTTGCAGGCGCTGGCATACCGTGCCACTGAGTCACAGAGTTCAGACTCATTGCCCCCACTCTGACACAGGCGGAAGAGGCAGGTGCGGTAGTAGGCAGTGACATTGACTACGCTGTGGCACTCCAAGAAGGAGCTGTTGGAGGGGTCGTTGATGATGCCACACCTGGAGCGGCTCCGGTAGAACTTGAGCAGCTCCGAGTCGTTGTTGCAGGCCTTCAGCAGGTCCCCGCACTCCCCGTTGCAGATCTCCTCGAAGGTCGTCCAGCTCTCCAAGAACACGGCCAGGTTATCTGTGCACTTGCCGTTGGGGAGGCAGAACTCATCACTGGCGTTGGCATTGAAGAAGCCACACAGCCCCCCAGTGCAGTTGAAGTACACCGTGGACAGCCGGATGGACAAGAGGCCCACCTCTGAGTACTGGACGGTCACCACTCCCTTAGACTCCACCACTGTACTGTTTTTGCTTCGATAAATCTCCAGCCTCCCCGAAGGATGAAAAAAAGGCAATTCCACTTCCTGACCATTCAACTGAAAAATCAAAGCACTGCCATCAATTCTAGAGACACACAGACCTGACCACCACTTTCCAAGGCTGTGGCGTAAAGCTGTAGCTCTTCAGTGACTAGTTCTTCAAGAAATATCAAGAAGCAGATGGTCTGTGGAAACCACAGGCCATGGACCAATTGTTTTTCCTGGGCTTCCTTGTGTCTTTCTTTTGAAACTCTTCATTTGTGTGTCCTGAACTCTAATGTGACCCTTGCTCCCCCCAAAATACAAACTTGAAATGTGAGCAAAATTCGTCTCAGACAGCTTCCTTTCCTGCCTGCCTTTCTGGGTCCTTATTTTCCAGCGCTCAAGCCTATTTAGAAATCTAGTACACCTTTAAACCATCCACCCTTCTATCTATCTCTTGCCATTTTTACTAAAGAAATCTCTCCTAGTATGGCAAGGGGAGTGAGGGCCCAGCCCTCCTCTGGTTGGTGGATGTATACTTTTTATCTCCTTGGACTATACTGTGTTAGTGTTTGTTTTCTAAACCAGATTTCCCATGAGCCCATGAAATGCGTGTCCCCTTCCTATAATGCAGCTCTGCCTCAATTAGCTACGGGGCACTTGCTTAGCCCTTTAGAATCTTCATATGAAAAAGAAGAGTTGTACTAGAGGGTTCAAGATTTATTCTAGAATTACACCTGGGAAGTACCCTTATGTTGCCCCACATTACTAGTAGTCCTGTCTATAGGTAGCAGAGTTATACCACTCAATGGTTTAAGAGCATGGATTCCAGAGCCTGCTTGGGTTGAAAGGGCTGGAGACATAGCTCAGTAGCATAAACACCTGCCTGGCAAGTGCAAGGTTCTGAGTTCTATCCCTGGTGCAAAAAAAAAAAAAAAAGGAGGGGCAACCTGCTTGGGCTTGGATACCAAGTGGTGGTTGTATGTCCCCGAGTGAATTTAACTTCTCTGTGCCTCTTATTTTGCATCTGTAAAAAAAAAAAACAGAGTGATAATACTGTTCTCATAGCGTGTTACTGCTTAGAAAGGTCTTAGAATAGTGCTTGGCACATAGCAAGTGTTCTGTAAGCATTCACTGCTAGGGCAAGTGATACCTACATCCTTTGTCTAACTCCAGAAATTCTAACTATGCAGTGCCAAAGCGAGCACCTAACTCCAGAAACTCTAAGCATTCTTCTTCACCTGGTAGCTTATTTGGGGCTGGTCGTTAGAAAATGTGTGCTGTCTCCTTTCTAGAATCCACTCACCAGCAGAAGCAGAAAGGCAAGCCCGTCGTGAAGTTCAAGTTCCTTCACTTGGTAAGGTCCATCTGCAGACCCTCCAGGGAGCAAGCAATCTTACCTTGACTTCTGAAGCCCCGGCTCCTCCTATTTTGACCTCCTGGTCAGCCACTAGGATCCGAAGACCCCGGAGCCAAGTTGGGCCTGCATCAGGCTTCTTCTTGTTGATATCTATCTCTAAGTACTCCGCACGCTCAGGGCAGGTCTTTAGGAGGGTGTAGGAGAACTCAGAGGGGAAGGCGTAGGCAGCGCCATCGAAGGTGTGGAGCACCTGGTTCTGGCTGAGGAGGCACACGGTCTCCCGCTTGGGGAAGCAGCCCTGGTAGCCGTCCTCCACGGCGCACACCTCCCCGCTGCGGCAGGTCTTGTTGAAGCAGTAGACATCCCCGCCCTCCTCACACAGGCACTGCACCGTGCAGTTGGCCGTAGCCCAGAAGAACTCCCCCATGGTGTAGTAGTGGCCGTCAAAATCGCAGCCGCATTTGTGCAGCGGGACGCACTGGCTGGTGCTGAGGACGAAGCCCTCATTGCACTCACAGCCCTCGGTGCAGGGTGTGGCACAGTTCTGCGAGGCCGTCAGGTCTGAGCAGGTGTCGGGGCAGCTGCTGGTGCACACAGAATAGTGGCTGAAGCTGGGGCACTGCACCGTGGACACTGGTGTGGGAGAAAAGGAGAGAGCTGGTGAGTGGACCTGGGAGGCTGATGGCCCAGACTCCAACAAGACAGAGGCCAGGAGGAGGAAGGGCCTTCCCAGTCATTTAGGCCCTAGACTGAGAGCCAAGCGGCTGCTCACATGAGGCCAGGCTCAAGCGCCATCTGTACAAACCACCTCAATCGCTTTCCTAGTAACTGCTGGGCAACATGGTTAGGTTGTGAGAGTTGATTTGAATTTGATCACATCCACTAAAGCTGAACTTCCAGCGGCCACCTTCACTACGGTAGACCAAGCGCGCAACACAGAGCTATTATTTGGTGTTCTCTTCAGAGCATGCCCATGTGAACTGGCCTGACTTTAAAGTTTATGCCTCATTCTTAAAAGGACATCATCTCTGGGAACAATAAAAATGAAACTGTGGGCAGAGAGGTTTGAAAACATGGAAGGTCTAACAGGGAAGTATTTAAGATACCTGGGTTTGACTAAGGCAGACAATGGAAATGAGTTCCCTGAAACATTAAAAACAATGAAGAACAGAACAGCCAGATAGCTCAGCACAGAGACTGGGGTTTGATCCCTGGTGTGCCATGCTGGCCCTGGCTCAGGGCACACTGAGACAGTGACTGAGACTGGGCGTGGTGGTGCACACCTATAACCCCAGTGCTTAGGAGGATGAAAAATGGGAGGATCACTATGAGTCTGATCTGTGTAGTGAGACCCTGTAGATCCTGTAGACCCTGTAGGAGATACATTTTTAAAAAATAAATAAATAAGAAAGAGCACCAGCTATCTGCAAACTCGGTATGCCTTGGATGGGAATTAGGTGTCTTCCAAAGGTTCTTCATGTCTTATGTGCCCACTATTTTCATTTTAAGACCCTGTGTGTGTGGATCTGTCCAGCAAGTAGAGGCTTAATAAACTAGGTATGTGAGCTAAACATAACTGATCACCCTAAAGCAGTGGTTCTCAACCTTTCTGATGCCATGACCCTGCAATACAGTTCCTCATGTTGCAGTGACCCCAAACCAAAAAATAATTTTGGTGGCTACTTCAAAACTGTAGTTTTGCTACAGTTATGATTCGGAATGGCTTTAGGAGGCCCCTGTGTTTTGGTCGTTGGACCCCTGCCAGGGTCGCGACCCACGGGTTTTTAGGGCCTAAGTGTGGCAGACGGGAAAGCAGTGCCACTAGGCAAAGGAGCCGTTGAAGGTAAAAATTGAGGTTGGCAATTTGGCTGCTCTTGGATTATGCAAGGATCAGGAAGAGGCCCTAAATCAGTCCCGAGCTGAAGCACAACAGAGCTGCTCCAGGCATGGAGAGGCTGGTCTGTTCCACAGTAAGAAAAGTAATTGCTGCCTAGTAGTTTGACCAATGCACAAAGATTTGAATCTGATGCATGATGACTTGTGTGAATCCAACCTATGCTTATGGGGGAAAATCTTCCTCTGGCGTTAGCACTTAAGGAAACTTTAAAATCCTCTCACTTCCAGGGCTCTGTTACATGTACTCTTATTTTGTCTGTTTACTCATGTGAGGGGAAACCAAGGATGAGGAAGGCAAGAAAATATTTTTAGTTTTAAATCTTTACATAACTAGGAAAAGAAAGAGAAATTGAAATGGTGTAGATGAGGAAAAAAAACTAAATGATGCAAAATGCTTCATCCAAAAATGTAACTCAAGGGCTGGGGAGATAGCTCAGGGGCATAAGTGTCTGCCTCACATGCACGAGGTTCCAAGTTCCATCCCTGGTACTGCCAAAAAGAAAAAAAAAAAAAAAAAAGTAATTCAAAAGAATCTGGGCTTCCAGCACTGGGTCTTCCCTTAATGATGCTTGGTCTTTGAGAAAAAGGGCTTCTCCACTGGCCCCCTGTCTTTCTTTGGCCTGCAGTGCAAGGTTAGCTGAGATGTTTCAGAGCAAAGGATGCATACTCTAAGGGGACCAAAAGTGGAAGACACTGAGCCGTGGCGCTGTGGCCGCAGACTCCACTGGGGAAGTAAACCGTTTTCCCGTGGGCAGCCTCTGGTCACCCAAGCCAGCACCTACACTAACACTACAGCCAGCACCACTACCTCTGGAAGTCACCCCCAGGAAGTCACCCCTGCCACCCTGCTTTGAGGCCTCTCCAGCTATGAGTCTCCTGCCATCTGTCCTGTGCCTCTGTCCTGAGCACTTACGCTCACCATGGCCCTCTTAGCTCCGCTACTGAGTGGGGCGGCACGGAGGGTCCCTTCTACAGTTGATTCTTTCTGATCTGTGATATTTCAGCCTCTTCCTCACCCCTTACCCTGAGTCTTAACAAGGAATTTTCGAAGAGCCCATGACCCCACCACAAGTGCGGCCTTTCACTAGGAGAGGACATCAGCTTACCACACCCAGTCTGGATTCGCCAGTCTCCGATTGGGATGCCAAGGGCTTGGCACACGAGGGCATAAGCCTGAATGGCTTGACAGAGGAGCGTGCCATTGTCCCTCACACTACACAGGTCATACACGCAGCTGTGCACGAAGGCTGTGGGGTCTACAACAGTGCCGCACTCCCACAGGGGGCCATCAGTCTTATTGAGGAAGCCACAATAATCAGAGCCGAAGTAGAGGGCTTCAGTGGAAGCATCACACTGGGTACAGTTGTCCACACAGCCAGGGCCACATTTCCAGTCTGCGTGGTAGACACGCCAGCTCTCTCCCAGGTCCAGTACAGACATGGCCGGCCTGCCATCCGGGCGCAGGAAGTCATCCAGCGGGTTTTTATTGTAGTTTCCACAGAGCCCACAGGTGGAGTTGATATAGGAGCCTGGGATGGAAATGGAGGCGTAGTGCTGGCCGTCAAATGTCACTAAGAGTCCAAAATCTGTTTCCACGGCAGTAGACATGCCGCTCTGGTAGATTTTCACTGCCCCCAAGTCTAAGATGACGGGCAAAGAAGTCACTAGGTCATTAACCTGCCAACAACAGTAACAGTAAAAGGTAGGTGAGCAGGTGTCCAAACAATGGGTTCCAGCAGAAGTTAGCAAAGGAGGCCAGAGCTACTCTGCATGGCAGAGGAAGCGGCCACCTGAAGGGTCCAGGCCCCTATTACAGCAGAGGCTACAGAGCTCTCAAGGGCGCAGCTGGTGCCGGCCAGCCCAGCAGTGTGCATCTGAGCCAGGGTGGCTGTGGCATTTCTTGTGCCACAACAGACTCCTCTGGATAGGGTGGCTGTGACCCCCTCCTGGCTGGCTCTAGCTTCAAGTCTTTTCTGCAAAGACCCACCACTGTGCTTTCCCCCTGAAGATTACTAAGTACCCAGCTGCCATGCATTCTCCATGACTCCTCACCGTCACAGACCCTTCTCCTAGCTGAAACATGGGTATATCAACTACTGAACCCCACGGCGCTTCGGGGTTCCCTGGTATTATTCTCTACATGTTTTACTCTGCAACTTCCTCATATAAGTACCATGTCATTTAATCACTCCACAGCAACACATCAGAATACCTGCGAGGTACCAAGCACTATGTTAGGAGCTGAAAAACACATGATTGAAAATAATAATTGCCCCAGCCTCCCAAGGAGATCTCAGCCTACTGAGGAAGTACACAAATGACACTTACAGTAGGTGGTTTTAAATATGCATCAATATGTGTTGCAGTGAAAGGACAGTAAATGGACACTTACTCTAGCCTGGGGGAATCAGATAAGGTTTCTAGATGTAATTAAATGTGACCTTGGTGTTTGAAGATAAACAGACATAGTCAGAGGCTGATGAGACTATAGGGTTAGAACAAACACAGAGGGGTGGATTAATTGTATGTCGGGGTTGGGGACTCCCAGGGTGGTCTGGACTTCAGAGGGAACAGATGGCTAGAGATGAATCTAAGAACACGGACCAGGCCACCATCCTACAAATGGCCACTTATATCTCTCTGTGGTCAGGCACTGTTCTGTAAGAGTTGAGATTGACAATGTGTTAGACAAAGTTTCTGCTCATGGATCCTGTATCTTAGCTGAGAGACCAAGAATAAACTAAATGAATGACTAAAATATCTAATGATGTCAGTTAAGTGTTAAGCAGAGAAATCGTGCAAGGAATTTGAAACACAAGTGCTAAGGGTTTCTAATCTTCAACAGGAAGGGCAGGGCAGCGCTCCATGGCAACGGGAGGAAGAAGCCAGGCCAGGATCTGGGGTGAGATGGAGTCTCAAGGAGACCAAACCAGCAAGACTGAAATTGGGAATATCCTGGTGCCCCAGAGAGGCAGGAGGACCAGTGTGGCTGGAACAGAGACAGCAGAAGAGTGCAGTAGTATCAGGAGAACTGTGGCCAGAACAAGGAGGGCCTGCCCACCTCAGTAAAGACTTTGTTTTTGTTTTTTGTTTCTTTTGTTTTGTTTTTTAACTTTATTTATTCATATTATGGCCGGCTCAGCCTGCCCTGGGGTGGGGGCTGGCACAGCACGTGGTGCCAGGGTTAGAACTGCCATCCCCATGGTTGCCTAAGCTTGCCTAAGTAGGTGCTTTAGACCTCTGAGCCATCTTGCTGGCCCCTCAGTAAAGACCTTGGCTTTGACTCTGAGCAAGACACAAAGCCAAGAGGATGTTTAAAGCAAAGGATCTGTACGATCTGACTTCTGCTTCAAAAGAATTGTCCTGGCTTTGTGTAGAGAACAGATCCTAGAGGGCATTCTAAGCCATGCTTTTTTAAAACAAGAACACAAAATTCAGATTTCTATTCTGTAGGGAGAGCTCCTGAGCAGCTTTAAGCAAGAGAATTTCATTTTTTGTCTGTTTGTTATTGTTGCTTGAGATAAGGTCTCTCTGTATAATCCAAGTTGGCCTTGAACTCCTGTAGTCCAGGCTGACCTCAAACTCATAGCTCATGATCCCTCTGCCTCAGCCTTCCAAGTGCTGGGATTAGAATGACACAGTTGCAGACTTGTATTTTAGAAAGTTTGTTCTGGCTAGCCTGAAGACCTTATTAAACTAAGACAAGGATGTGAAGCAAAACCCAGCCAACTGCTGCAGGAATCCAGAGGGTGAGGAAGGCGAGCACTCAAGTTAGGTACAGACACAAAGAGGGAGGGTGGAGTTTACTGAGCCCGCTCCATGGGCCTTGGTGATCTCAACAGAGAGGGTGAGAAATGGGAGGAGAAAGAAGAGTGAGCCCTGGATCTAGGTAACCTGAGCAAGCACCTTGCAAAGCTTCTAACAGCTAGGCCTGGCCCTCTTTCTATTCTCCAAGCCCAGCACTTACAAATACTCAGGCGCATGGGCGAGGCAAGAATGCTGGGTCCAGCACAGTCCTCAGTGGGCTTGGCCATAAGTGTGTCTGGCTCAGACCTGCATTGGTGTTGTTTGTGGGGAGGCTAAGGACCTCACATGCCACCAGTTTTGTTTCTGAGCTGTGCAGAAAATCCAGCAAGAGACCTTCCACACGTTCTTCCCAAGACTTGCCGCACCACGAACACTCATAGCAGACCCACCCTTCTCAGCACACAGGAGCGACTGGGCCTGTAAACCCCCAATTCTCCCGGGGTGAAGGAGCTCCTGGAGAGCTCTTAGCATGAGCCAAGGTTCCTCACCTCATCTCCCCAGCCCAGGCCTCGCCCTGAGTTCAGCAACCGTGGGCAAACTTTACCACTTGCGTTCACCATTTCTTTGCATCCTGATCATTTTTCGCTTCAGCAAGGTTAGTCCTAGGATGTGACCGTGGGCAAGGCGAGCAGAGAGGACCACAGAAGCACAGGTCTTGAGATTGCCATGGAGAAAGTGACAGGGAACCAGTCTGCACCAAGAGCCCACTGTGTGCCTGGCTTTGAACCGGACATTGCAGGTATGGCTATGCGACTCTATGCTCATGAGGACCTTAGAAAGTCTTTACTGTTCTCCCCTTTTACAGATGAGGAAATTAAAAATCAGGGCTAGTGTGACTCGCAGGTGACAGGACCTGGCTCCTGCTGACCAGGCTCTAAGGCTATATTTTCACCAATGCTTCCTGCTGCCACCACCCCAGCCAAACCCCAGGTGAAAACCCCAGTGTCCTGTCTAAGAGAAGTGACTGCTCCCATTTTACAGATAAGGAAAATCAAGATCAGTGAGTCCATAGGGTTGCCAGTAGGGGCACAAGGATTTAAGCAAGTTACATATCAGAGTCTGAACTCTTCATGAGCATGAGCTGGATGGCTAGATGGCTCTCTTTCCAATGGCGGCCCCTACACTATTGGGGTGGATGTGAGAACAGATAGCTAGGAGATATTTGCCAGATATTTGTCGGATATGTTTTACTTATGCTGGCTGTCTTTGGGCCCTGTTAGCATACACAGCTTAAGTTGTTCATTTTCTTAGTTGAGAACAGTTCCATGTGGAGAATCCCTAGACAGAACACACCTCCTAACCCCAACAGATGGAGTCAGGGTTGGAGAAAGGAAGCCTATAGTGTGCAGTTTGGAAGAACAGATCTTAGCATCTATTCCCAGCCTGGCACAATGTGGCTGAAGAAGTCAGCCGTCTCCCAGGCATCTCGGGCTCCTTTCTGGTCCCCAGCCCTCGCCCTGCCTGTCCCCACGTTACCCTGAGTCTATGCTCTGCCGTCCACCCAGCCATTCTCCCAGCAGAGCAGGTGTATTCAAAGACACTAGAAACCATTTGGCAAAAGGAAAAGGAAGCCATTGTTAGCTTGCAGTCGGAGTCATATAACCTTTTCTTTCTGAAACATTTATATTCACATCCACATCTCCCTGTTGCTACAGAAAATTGAGGAATCCGTGCCCTGTGCGTGGACGACAGAATAGAGCCACACAAAATTAGCAGAGCTGCTAGGCCTGAAAGAAACGACAGGGACCCTTTCTTTCTACCAAAAAAGTCTGACCATGGACAAAAAGGAATTTTAATCAAAATGGAAAGTAGGAAGGAAGCATGAACCTTCCTTTCTCAACTCTTGATATCATACACATCATCCTCACAATTCAGAGAGTAGGGAAAAGATAGTGAAAAATTTTTAGCTTGAGCTGCCTCTATCCACTAGGATAAGGCTAGTGCTCAATAGCATAATATAAATTTAAAATGGAAAAACTCCACATGTCTGGGCCTGAATTCTTGGCTTTGATTTGACATAGGAAGCTCTCCCTAGAGAGACTAACCAAATAACAAGCAAATTGGCATTTCAGTCACAGTAATAGCTCATTTTCCTAATTATGAGGTCTCTACGCTGCATAGACCTAGGAAGGGCACAGCCAGAAAAAGTAGAATTAGCTTCCCCAGTCCTGCTTTTGCTAGACATGCTACTGCAATTAAAACTACAACCTCTTTCTTTTAAGAAAGAAAGGAAGGCCTGTGTTGACATCTGTTCGGGTTCATAACCTTCCTAAGGACCTCCACACATGGGGATTAAGGGTGGCACAGGGTGGCAGCAATCAACCCCTTGTGGTCTTGGTTATTATTGCCAGAATAAATACATGGTCACAACAAGGACTTCATTACCACAATGACAACTGGTGCCTCCGCAAATTGAGTAATTGCTAGTGGCTTTTTGCTCTCCCTCCTTTGTCAGTGCCCCTGCCTGAAATCCAGGTGGACAGCAATGAGAATCCTTTGCATAAGCTAACTAGGCCGCGGAGACCCGAGTTCTCTGTTGGCCTAGGCAGCACTATGGGATCCTGGCAGAGGGGTTTGGGGACAAAGCTGTCATGGGACTCTTCCACAAGGCCCTCACTTATGGAAGGAAGGAAGTCACCAAGATCATTCAGCACTTCCTTACAAGAAAGTCACCAAGTCCTTTTTTTTTTTTTTTTTTTTTTTTTGTCTTTTTGAGACAGGGTCTCGCCATGCAGTTGAGGCTGGCCTTGAGCTCACTTTTGTAGCCCAGGCTGGTCTCAAACTTGCACCAATCCTCCTGCCTCAGCATCCCGAGTGCTGAGATTATAGGCATGAGCCACCACGCCTGGCTACCAAGACCACTTAAAAGCCTCTTCAGGTGGAGTCTCTGGGATTTCCAATAAGTGTGCAGATTTCTCTGAAAATAAAACAAGTGTTGTGTAAACAGGATGGGGCTGAGGTGGGATGAGGCTTGTTCACCAAAGGCCACACTGAGCTACAAGATGGTGCCTTGTGTGTGTACCGTTACCATGTGATTGTAACTTCATAAGTCAGATCTACAAGAAATTAAGCTCAATCCATTTTTCCTCTTACTTCTGAGCTGTGTATATGTGTGTGAGAGTATGTGTGCATGTGTGTGTGTACCAGTCTACCAGTGAGGAAACTAAGAGCATAAATGTATCTTAAATTTAAGAGTGGATAGACTTGAGAAGAGAGCTTAGTGAAAGCTCTTGTACCAATGAAATTTTGCTAAGTAAAGCATGTTACGAGATATTTCCAAGGCAGGAGGAACATGCATCTAACTCCTTGGTACCATAGAGAGAGAAACAGCAGAACTAGTAGATGGGAAGGTGTCATCCTCAGGCTGAAGAATCTCCAGTTTCGTCATCTCCACATGAAAAGAGGAGAGGGTCTCACCTTGACTTTTCCGTAACTTCCTTTGGGGATGAGAATCTTGTAGCCATTGACCTCAACAGAGAGCTCCTTCACCCAGGAAACAGCCGAGCCACCGCGGTGCTCGTTCTTGGCTTCCACACTGAAGAAGGGGAGGCTAGAAGTCTGCAAACACTGTCGGGCCAGCAGGTAAGCACAGGAGCCTTGGAAGTGGAAGAGGAAGCCATCAAACGTGTGGTAGTGTGGCTCCCCGAAAACCACACACGTGCTGGTCTCCACTGGACTGCAGTAGAAGAATTTGCCTTTGGGTTCGCAGGCCTCGTAGGGGCTACAGGAGGCCTCCTGGCAGTAGATCTCATTGTTGAAATCCAGACAGCGGCACTTGATGGTGCAGTTCAGATCATCCCAGAACACTTCCCCTCGACGAAGGAACTGTCCTGGGGAATAACGACATCAGAGCCAACATTTATTGAGCACTTACCCTCTGTGCCAGGCATGGCGCTGCATACTTCACTTCCACTATACTATGCAATCCACTTAAGAGCTCTGCTGGGGAGGGAGTGCTGTCCACATGTGACAGGTGAGGAAACTGAGGCTTAAGAGCTTTTGAGAAATTCATGCACAGTCACTCAGCAGCTCAGCTGTGAGAGCAAGATTCGGAGCTGAGTGCATCCGGATCCAGAAGAAGCTCTTAGCATTATGAACTCTATAGCTGGTGAGAATGCTCACACCCAAGGAAAGACACATCGTCCCCATATTTGGGAAGGACTACAGTGCTCAGAAATCACGGGAAAGGGTATTCTGAGAGAAGACCCAAAACAGTCAGATGACCCCATAATACCATCTGTTTATTTGCTAATTTGTTCATTCAATCAACTGACATTTAGTAGAGGTTCAGTATGTGTCAAAAAGGCCAACAGCACAAATCAGGAGTCTAAGGCACAATTATAAATCCCAGCTCCTTAGGAAGATGCTGGCAAGGGCTGACCACTTATGTGTCATTTTCCCAGGCTTATAAATCCTGCTGGCACTGCTTGGCCAGAACTTCTGTTTCAAGTTACCTCCCTGCTGGCTCTGAGCCCTGCCCGAATCCAGTGCTCTCCTCTCATCATCCACTGAGCAGAACTTCTTGAAAATTCTAGGTCAGGAGGAGAATAAGGCTAGCAAAAGAGTATGGTTTTATAGGTACACTGAGTTTTAAAAATATTCAATGTTATTTACTTGGTAGACTTCCATTTTCTAAATGATTTACCTAAATAAACTATCTCCACCACCAAAAGACTTTGAAATTTTTGCCAGTTGCTAAAGTCACCCTTCAACTGAAATAGAAATGCCTCCAGGCTGGGGACTGACTTAGACTTTGGGGCTCTGATCCGCAGGATGATCACAACTCTGCATCAACTTCCAATTGGCTGCTGCCTTCAATTACACACGTCTCTGTTTCCTTAACCTGTAAAACTTGTATAAATGCTGTATTTTCATGCCTTCCTGATGTGGGACAGGGAAGCTATGAACGGGGTGACAGAAGTTCATGGAGGCAGCCACATTCATAGATCAAGAGAGTCTCACTGGGAGGCTGGGGATTTGGCTCAGTGGTAGAATGCTTACCCAGCAAGCTGGAAGCCCTAGGTTCAGGTCTCAGCACCAAAACCAAAAAATAAACCTCCCCTAAGAGAGTCTCACTGGAACTTATCAGAAGTGCAGCATTACAAAATATAAATCTGTCGTAATATCCACAAGGTCCCTGGCATAAAAATAAAAAAGCAGCTCACCAGGAATAACTGTAGTTTGAAAAGAGTCAGTCAAGATTTCTCAAATATTTATAAAACTGAATATCTTGTGAATTGTGCAAAGCTACAAGCTTAACCCATGCCAAAGACCTGGCTGCCTCAGGAATAGTTCTTTTTCTATATCTGTCTAGCAGGAACACATCTCAATAGGCTATTATGTTCTATACCTGCTGAGAATAGTAGCCCAAAATGAGATAATGCATTTATTCACATTCCCAGTAGGTCAGATGTATCAGCCCTTAAAACAGACCTTCAATCCTCAATACCCTTTGGCGCTGGTACAAGGATGCATATATTGTAACAGCCTCTGTTCAGCATCGTTTCCATTCTCTGCTTTCTCAGGCTTCCAATAAGTGAGAGGAAAAAGCCTTCCAATAGCAAAGGTTTGGATCAAAAGGCAGACGCTCTGTGATAATTTTGTTTACAAAATGATGATATAATAAACCAGCTCTATGGAACTACTTCCCCTGCTACAAGCTGGGCCAAATCCCAGTCTCATTAGATTGATATACATCCAGTGGTCCATAAAAATGCACAGCAGTCTGTATAAGGATATTGAATTCGTCCTGTGTACGAAACCCAAGCCCATAACTCAGGAGGAAAGGAATAAAGTTGGAAAGGGGACTTTGTGCACAGCTGGCATCCGACCAGCTCCATGGCTGTATGAGCCAATGTTTTCCATTACCACAACATTTCATTCCCAGGTCTCGGGTGAGAGGCTGTCCCTGGGCCCTTGGGTTGCAGGTCCACAGCCAGTCAGCTCTGTGATGCTTGGAAAAGGGGAAAGGTGTCTGGGTAAGAGCCTGCAGCTTATCAGCCTTGAGTCCAGGCCAGAAAGGGGAGGGATAACGAGGCGTGGAAACAGCGCTTCTCACGCACCTAAGTGAAGCTGTTAGTTACATTTCACGAAGTAAGAGCCCACAGTCTCAGAAATCCTGGTGAGCTTTGACACGAGATCCGCTCCTATCCAGCTTAATGCCAACTTAGCACCAAAGCATTTATTTACTATTCTGAACATGAGAGACATCCTCAAGTCCAAAGGCAGGGATGTTAGGGCATGTCTCCTCCACACATGACCTTGCCTGAGGAAACAGCCAGGGGCTTGACAGGCCTCACCATAGTGCACAGAGGGGGGGCAGGGGGCAGAGCAATTGAGTTGTGAGAGGGCTAAAGCTTCTCAGAAATGCCAAAACGCAAAGGTTACGCTTTCTATCCAAGGAGATAGCAAAGAGTCAGTCAAGATTTCTCAAAGATTAGAGAGAAATCTTATCCCCATTCAAAGATTTTTTTAAAGATCTGAAAACACTTTGCCCAAGGGCTTCCTCTCTGTTTCCATAGTACCTTGCACTAGTGTCTGGCACAGTGTATCGACACTGTTTTGCCCTTGTTCCTGTGGCCCTCTTTTCTCTCACAGTAATGTCACGGGAGACTTCAGTGCTTTCACTTTTGGCACCTAATAGCATGCCTGGTGGGTCACAGCCACTCTCAAAACGATCCTTGCAAAGGTAGATGGCTGAATGGCTGGCTTGATCGACAAATGTGTAGGTGGATGGATGCGTAAGTGGATGGGTACACAGGTGGATGGATAGGTGGATAAGCTGGTGGGCAGATGAGTGGGTGGGTAGTTGATAAGTGGATGCATGAGTGGATGGTTAGGGTTAGCTGGGTGGGTAGATGGGGAAGTGAGTGGAAGGACAGGTGATTTTCTGTGGTGGTTGCTATAACCTCTACCCCTGGAAGCAGAATTATTAACAGAAATCCTGTGTTCTGAATACTATACTTTGAACACGTAAGAGGCAGGAATCTATACATGGAGATGCTCCTGTGAGAGGCCAGGGCTATTTTGCACATCCAAAGGGGTCTTGATAGAGAAGGCTCCAAGCCTTGGATGCCAGTATAAAGGAAAGCCACTGAAATTCAGCTACAGAGACCTGCAGCTTCTTGGAGCCCCAAAGTCAGCTTTGATTTCCCCCAAATTCTTGCATGTTTTGTGGCTGCAGGGAGGATTTTAGGAGAAGTTGCCCTTAAGACTATGCTCCTTTTTCCTTCCTTTCTTTCTAATTCTACTAGGAAGTGCTGTTGCAGGGGCTTGGCAGTGCTCCAAGATCACCCACTCCTGTGGATCTACAAAGTACAGATGGCAGAACAAGAGTAAGGAGAGAAGAAAAACCTAAAGAGGAAGACGGCAACAACAATAACAAAGATCATATTAAACAGGAGGTCTCCCTTCTGGCTGGCTGACTGGCTGAGACAGCGCTTGAGATCCTGGTCCACTTTGGAGTTGGTTCCGAGCTACATTCACCCTGCAGGCAAGGCTTCGAAAGCTGCAGTATGGCAAATGCAGAGCTTCAGCTCCCGGCATGATGAGTGTGCATTACCTTGATCTCTATTACCCAGCTGAGAGATGTCAGAAGAGTAAAGCATCAGGAACAAGTCCGCCCCCGTGGCTGCAAAGCTTGCCTGTCAATCTAAGCTAAACAAACCGTGTTTTCTGCCGAGAAAAGGAAATACTTTACCCCTGGAGGTGCAACCATTGGCTGGGTCAATTTCCTTCCCATCAACTTTAAATGCCCAGCGGCCAGGAACGTTGACATTTGTGGTTTCTTGAATATTCACAATTTCAGGAGTTCTGGACCCTGGGAGGCTGAAGAAATTGGTGAGGTTTCCACCATTAAATCCTGCCTGGAGCACAAACAGAAGACAAGATTTTGAGCACACTCATCACCCATTGGGTAGCCAAGCAGACTGCCTTATTTCAGAATCCAACTCATTTGGAATCAAGAGATCCCCTTTTGCCAGGGGTGGCAGCACACACTTGTCATCCATTACTTGAGAGAACGGGGCAGGAGGGTCGCTAGTTCAAGGCCAGTCTGGGCTGCAGAGTGAGATCCTATCTCAAAAGAAAAACAAAACAAAACAAAGCAAAACAAAACCAAGAACTAGCAAACTCAGAAAAAAGAGACAGATTTTTCCCAGGGTCCCAGGGGAAGTGCCTGTCTCATTTATCCCACAGCCGGTTCAAGAAATCAGAGACAGCCTCAGTCCACCTGCAAGCTGGGTCACCCTTCTCTCAATGGAAGCTATCGTCAGGGCTCCATCCAGGGCGCTGAGGGACACAAGCAGGGAGTGTGACTTGGAGAGTTACCTACCTGCGCCATCACTCCTCCCAGACCTGTCAGGGGGTCACCACCACTCGCCGTCCCAGTGGTCCAGTTGATTTCGTAGTAATTGAAGAGAGTGAAGGTGTAGGAGCCGTCAGACACCAGCACGGCCTGGAAGGTGTTCACCTACATGGTGGGACAGGATGGGCTCAGGACTCCCACTCCCAAAAGGTCCCTACCCCAGGGGCAGCCTCCCAACCCTGTGTCCCCTCCACACACGGAGCACAGGCCTCATAATCTGCCTTCTCTCTGAATTCATTCTCATCTCCCATGGGAAAAGCAAGATGTGAGACTGGTCATCTAAAACAGAAATCGCGGGCCCCTCAGGATGGCTCAGTGGTCTAAAGCGCCTGCTTAGGAAAGCTTAGGTGGCTGCAGGGACCTGGGTTCGATCCCTGGCCTGGTATCACATGTTGCGCCAGCCCTGCCCTCAGGGCATGCTGAGCTGGCCATAAAAAGAAATAAATAAACAAACAAAAGTTCTGAAACAAGAAAAAAAAATAAAAAATTTAAAAAATGAAAAAATTCTTTAAAAAATAAAATAAAACAGAAATCGCCGGAGAAAACTTGGGGTCTGACTCAGCATCCTGCTGACGTCTTTGTCTTGGGCCAGACAGGAGAGTCAGGGCTTGCGCTGCTACGGCTACACCTATAGGTGGCAGCATGAGAATAAACTATAGGAAAACATGGAGCCAGGAGAGGGGATGCCAATACCTGAGCCCAGCGCAGGGCGAGTGGGGCCTGAGGGGAGGAAAAAGTGGGCTAAGGCTGGGCGGTGAGATTAAAAGGGCCCGCTGCATTGCGCTTTCTTCATTTCGGGAAAAACACTGCTAATCTTGAGAAGATGCCTCCCCTTTTTAAAAGGGAAGTTGGAAAGTGATTTCTAAAAAGCACTTTGTGGGAAGCAATTGCCCCTCTAATAGAGCGTTTATGTATTGCTTTCTATCTGTACAATTCTTGGTGCTCATCCGTAGCTCAGACTGGCTGTAGTTTTTGGCCTGTTCTCATCTTATCCATAGCTCAGAAAATGGAAGACTATAGGACCTGAGTTGCTGGAAATGTCACAGTGGCCCAACCCCAGCAAGTGGGACTTGGGCCAGAGATCCCAGCCTCTCTTCTTGTACACTGTCACTATCTGCTGTCTTAATTTTAAACTTTTCAGGACTGAGGTGTTAGGTAAATTCAAACAAGCCTTAGAACCACAAGTTCTCAGAACGACACTGTCGCAAACTACCCTTTCTGTGCTCATTCTCTTTCCTGCTCTTCACTGGCTGGACACATTTTTAAGAAATGCAAATAAGAACAGAGCTAAGAGGAGAGGCCACACATAACCTTTCTCTATTCAAGCACAACCTTTTCCCCAGCTGCCTGATACCACCCCAGTTAACATTCTGTTCAATGCAGAGGAAGATCCAAATCTCTATCCTGTGTAATCAAACTGGGCTAGGAGATCTTGGAAGCCCAGAATCTTCCCATTCTAGAAGGTCCCAGGGAGGGGCAAGGTGGCAGGTAAAGAAAGGCCCTTTTTGTAAAGGAGAGCTTTCTCCTTCAACTCCGTGTCTGCCACAGCCGATGGGGTGAATGATAGAATTGCCTCGCTATATGCCTTCATTCTTTGGCCCCAGGCAACAAAGGAGGAAAGTGGGACACATATGGGCAGGGAGCCAGCTCAAGATTGCTACAATAAAGCCGCTAGGGGCGTCAGGCTCAAGATATGGGTGCAAAGTCAGGGTCACTTAAGGACTAGCACTAGACCATCTTTCATACCAGGACTCTTCAGAAGTAAAGTCTTCATCCCAAAATAAAGTTGGAAGTATCTTTGGTGCAAGTGGCTCTTGAGAACAACCTGTTTGCTCCCCATCAGTCACCCAGCCCAACCAGCCACCGCCAGCCACCCCCATGGTCCTTGCAGCTGCCTGTGACACCCGAATACCTATGCATGCCTGAGAACATCTTTGATAGCCCTCACACACTCCTATAGGTACACATCTCTTCCACATTCAACGTAAGGGTTTTTTGGATTTTTTTTTTTTTTTTTGTAAAGCCTTATTTTTCACTTCTTGAAAAGCACTTTTTGTTTCTGACAACTTCCCATGACACTTGGCAGGAGGAGGTGCTGAGCAAAGCATTCAGGATTCCATCAGTAAACTCCCCTATGAACCCCTGCTCTGTCTCTTAGGAGGTTCACATTTCTCTTCTGTCACTTGGGAAAATTACTTTACCTTGAAAGTGGGGACAATACATATTTGTTGGGAGACATTTCTCTGGGGATTAAAGGATACCCAAAGTGTAGCCTCTTATAGTGCCAAGCACATAGCAGGCCTTAATAAACACAGATTTTCCCTCCTTCCTTCCCTGTTTGTTGGGTTCCGTGGTGCTTTCTTTTGGCCTGTGTGGGATCGCAAGCTCGGGGTGCAGTGGGCCGGATAACACTTTCCTGTGGAGAAGGTGGAAGGAGCCCATTGCAGAGGCAGGGATGGGCAGACACTTCTGCAGCTCTGGAGAAAATCTTTTTTTTTTTTTTCCTCCAAGGAGCTCAAAACACTTAGCTGTTTCCTCATTCATCCTCCCAAAAAAAGAGATCTCACTTAGTCCAGAAATTCACTCCAAAGTGCAAATCAGAAAGTATCTAAATTATCTTGCCATTTTTATTGCCAGTGGAAGATCTTTGAAAAGAAAAAATGGTGGTCAGCACTTGATGGGCATTTCCTCTTTTTTTCTACCACTGACACTAAAGTTTATTGATTGCTGTCATCCTGCATTCTAAGTCGATAAGATATGAGGTTTAAAGGACAGAAAACATCACCTGAGGAGTCGTTAGTGATCCATAACATGACAGAGGGAAATGTATGCTTCTGTAGAGGTTATTTTGAGCCCATGCATCCACTGTTTAAAGTTGGGTCTTTCTGTCCTGTGGCACCTCTTAGTGATAAAATGCCTCAAGACACTCTGGGCTGAAAGCGCTAAGACATGATGTGCTCGAGGTGTTCTGGATGCGACTTGCAAGACCAGCACTTTTTCACCTCTCTCTGACTCTTTCTGTTCCACTCCTACACAACTGACTCACTGCCAAGGATTTGGGGAAACAGATGGAATTAGAAATAATCCTAAGAAAGCGGAGGGCAGGTTTCGGAGTGTCTTTGCTTACTGGGGAATTGCGCGTTTGAAGATGCATGCGTCTGCTACTTCCAACATTGCTACTGTCACAGTCACCCAAACAAGCTGTAGGCTTTCGTGAAAATTGCAGTCTGTCCTTTGATGTGGAAAGTTGATTAGCTCTATGATAATGCCAGCGATAATCTTTCTTATTCGACTTTTATTCGACTGCTCATTTGGGATTTCAGAGCAGATGTTGAAACTTTATTCATGTAATGCTTTAACTGCCCACTCCAATTGACATCAAATATGAATAATTGCAGTCTCGGTCACAATAGAAAAAACTCATAACATAATAAATGAGCCAGGTCACTGGTGCCCAATTCACCACCCTACTTTTCCTTTTCTACCAGATTTTATGGAGGGGTTAAAAAGGAGATTATCAATAGAGAAAACCTTCCATGCCTCTGGCCAGAGAAGAAGACCTGCAAGCCACCACCACCCCCATCCTACTGCAAGAACATTGGTGAGGGGTTCTTCTCAGACATTTGTAATGAATTGTGATGGGTGGTGCATCATCTGAAATATTATAGCTGACTGGACTGGTTTGCTCTGATATCTCCCTCTGTTTCCTGGAATGAGGGTGGCAAGACACATTAGTCTACCTCCAGCAAACTGACATTCCTCAGCTCTACCAATTAGACTCCCTCACAATAGTGAAGATGGACAAGAATTAGATGTCAGAGTGTGAAGTGGAAAGTGGGAAATATGAATTATTACAGGTGTGGTGCTGCTGCCTCCATAAAATGTCACTTCCTCCCACGTCACAATGAACACCCAGGTGGCAGAGAAGGTTGCCATGTCTTTGAAGTACTTCCTGACGTCCTTGGTGGCTCTTCTCAAGATGACAGGATCCATGGTCTCTCTGTAATAGATCTCGCCTCGAATCCCATTGTGCACATCTGCCCAAAAGGGGGCGATGAAGGCCCTCCCGTCCGTCAAGGGAAAGGACTCAGGGGTGAATTGGCTCACTAGCACATTGAAGGAAACAACACCATTGTTATTGACCTAAAAAATAAAAGGTTTGCACAGTGGATCTGAAACTAGGACAACATCAGAGTCACAAACCAAGACAGACATTTGCCTAGCTAGATGAATGAAAACAAATTTTAAACTGCTGATTTAGAGCCCCCATCTATCAGCTCCCATTGTTCAAATGAGGAGGTTCATTTACTTTTAGACACACTCATTGGTTTTCTTTCACTTTCAATTTGTTGTCAGCTTCGTTTCTTATTATTACATCAGTCTCATTGTCATATTCTCTACCCTATTTCTATTGGCACTTATCAAATGCTACTGGGCTGTGTGCGTGCATGCATGTGTGTGTGTGTGTGTGTGTGTGTGTTGTGTGTACATGTGCGCTAGGCCAGCCTGAGGGTATTGTGGACTATAAAGACAAATTCAGAGTCACAGATGCAAAATAAAAAGGAGAACAAAGAAGCAAGATTAAATTTGAAAACCAAGGAGCCCGATTTTAGATTTTGCTTTCTACTAGGTGACAAAGGAGGAGTGTCAGAGAAGGAGCAAGTGTTCTCAGTGAACTTGGGTCTCAGTATGAACCATATTCTTCTCTAGATGAGACTTGTCACATCGATGTTACAACTACTCCTGTGCTCAGAACAAGGACAAGATCTCCACTCTGGCTCTTTTAAACTAATAGCTTCTTCGAGCAATCACTGCCTAAAAACCAAGCCATGAGTTCCTTTATATTGAACTGTATATATAAATAAGTAGATTGCAGTGGTTTCTTCGTGGCTTAGAAATGGCTTAGTAAACTAGGGAAACCTTTCTGCAAATCACAAGCCAGTATATCTCCTTAGTTTTAAGAGGACCTATAAGCAATCTAGCCTATCCCCAAGTCTGAGATGAACTGATTTAACCTGGTGGCTTGTATGGACATGGCTTCAGTTGCACAAATATCTGTGATAGTAATTTTCAAAATTTCCAGATAGAGAAAGTTTAGGTGGGCCAGCAAGATGGTTCAGCGGTCTAAAGTGCCTGCTTAGTCAAGCTTAGGCAACTGCAGGGACTGCGGTTCGATCCCCAGCACTGCATGCTGTGCCAGCCTCACCCCCAGGGAAGGCTGAGCTGGCCATAATTTTAAAAAATATATAGGATAGAGAAATATCTACTCTGTGTTCCAGTTGTTTGTTATGTTCCTACAAATAAGCTGTATCACAGACATCAACAGGGACCAAGTCCTGTAGGTTCGTGGGCTAAAGGAATGTTGGCAGGCCTTAGAAGCAAGGGTGTGGGGTCTGGGAAGGAAGAGGGAGACTAGGCTAGAGACATATTAAGACCTATTGTCTTCACATGATGAGGAACAACCCTGAGGCTTACAAAAGATTGTACTGCTCAAGTGGTAGGAACTTAAGAAACAATGCACCCTCAAATAAGTCTGCCTATGGGCTGGTGAGATAGTTCAGTGGTCTAAAGCACCTGCTTAGGCAAACTTAGGCAACCACAGGGACCACAGTTCGATCCCCAGCACCACATACTGCTCCGGCCCCACCCCCAGTATAGGCTGAGCTGGCCATAACATAAATAAATAAAGTTAAAAAAAAATTGTAAAATAAGTCTACCCAAACTGATCTGTCCTGTAAGGGCAAGAATTCTTCAAACTTCATGTCACATTGTGCAGTGGAGCAGAAAGAGGCACTTCACTAAGCACATTTGTTCTAGAGGCCTGGGAGATGAAGCCTCGGAGGATGAAAGCTTTACTCTCCCCTCTCAGCTGCAACATCAGGTCAGTATACTCTAGAAGTCACGGTCGGCATTGGCAGCCTCAGCCTGGAGCCCTTCCTGCGCAGGCAGGGGAAGAGGCTTTGCAGGCTGCCTGAGCGTTGGCTCTGCTAACAGGTGTAATTAGAACAGACAGACTCCCAAGAAAGCTCGCAATGGCTCACATGTGTTTTGATTGTGTTCTCTAGTTAAGATCAGAGAGTCTCAACATTTTGTGGGCATCATAACCACCTGCAAGGGCTCATTAAACTGTATTGCCAGGCTCCTCTCCCAGAGTTTCTCACTCAGTATGACAGAGGTGGGGCACAAGAACCAGCCTTGCTGGAGTGGCCAGGTGATATTGATGCTGCCAGCTCAGAGGCAACTAATGAGGGGATAACCTCTGGTTAGGTGATGGAAGAGGAACCCATGTTCTAGTGCAGTGGTTCTCAACTTGTGGGGCGCAACCCCGGCGGGGGTCGAACGGCCAAAACACAGGGGCCGCCTAAAGCCATTCTGAATCATAACTGTAGCAAAATTCCAGTTTTGAAGTAGCCACCAAAATTCTTGTTTGGTTTGGGGTCACCACAACATGAGGAACTGTATTGTGGGGTCATGGCATTAGAAAGGTTAAGAACCACTGTTCTAGTGGGAATCAGCTCCTGAATGACACACTGGGAGCTAGGGCCACAGAGGTCTCAGCCGTGGAGTTGGCCGGAGGTGGTGATGCCCAGGGTTTTATGTATGCTCCCAGGGTACAGAGGAGGAAAGGATGCAGCGTGACTCACACGTGTCTCCCTCGGCCCTTTAAGCCCACAGATAAAGAGAGGTTCAGCTGCTCTGAACCTTCCTCTGAATGTGAAAGTCTCACTGGTAGCAAACCCAATGACAAAAAAAAAAAAAAAAAAAAAAAACAAGGAATGAAGTGCCTGGGAGAGCCTGACAGCCAAAGGAATAATTTCTTAGTGCAGGTTTGCCAGCCCGACCCTCTGGCATAGCTACAGACCCACAGAAGGTGGCCAGTTCTGCAAACAACTTGCATACAACAGCCAATTGCCCATCTGCTCTGCTCCAGCTCTGCTGCAAATTGGTAGGAAGCCTATGAACAGCAGATAACTAAACTATTCACACCCCCAGAAGGGAAAGAGAAATGGTTTGCTCCTATTGTGGTTCATTGTATCTTTTTATCTTGTCGAGTAATAGAATAATGCTCTTGGCATTGGGGCCTCTGCTTCCCTTCTGTGTTTAATCACCCACAAACGCACTTTATGACCCTGTGGACTCCTCTCCCATAAACATTAGCCATTAAATATACCTTTGACTTTCTTAACCATAAAATCTATCAGCTCATGAAATCTCAAAACTTGTTATTTTGGCTGCCAGGAAGTCTATTCCTGAAGCCCTGGGAGAGCATATTGAAAATGCTTTTCTTAATGACAAACAAAAGGGAGAGCCCCAGAGCAACATTGGGGCTAGTTCTCCACTTACATAGACGGTGCGGTAAGGAACGCCAAAGAAATACACAGGGATGGCCAGCTTAATCTCAGACGAGCTTCCATCATCTACTTTGGGGGTTTTGGTGTCATTCTGCCAAAATGGATACATGAGCTCCCTGGGCTGAGCTGTCGAGAGAGACAGTGGTTAGATGGACAGCGACTCCCTCCTCTGTTTGCCTCCCAGCTAGTAAAATCAGCTTCTCTGAGGACTGCTTACAAGCTCAGGACAGGCCAGATGACCTGACCACTAATCCTTCACCCAAGCCAGGTACTGAGCACCATCTTCTGCTTCCAGGAGAGAGCAGGAGGGCGGTACTGTGTCTGCTAAGAAGAAAGCCCTTCTCCCTTCATTCCCGTGGCCCCTTGCATTTTGGAGCCAGTAGTGGTGACAAGTGGCCAGAAGGCTGTGACATCACTGCTGCCTCAGCTCTCACTGTACTGAGAGGCAGGCAGGGAAGGGCTTGCCTCTTAATTAGACAGCAGGGTGGAAAGAAAGTGGCTGTGGCTTTGGAACTCCTAGCCCAAGAATTCTACTAGCCTACTATCATGTCTTTTTCCTGAAAGGAAAGTCTCCTCCCTCCTGCTACACAATAGGAGAAGATATCAGAGTCCAGAAGGAAATAAACAACAGTTGGAACCAGGACAAAGTGGTAGGAGAGGGTTTGTTGTAACTGGCCTGAGAATGACCTTGATTGCAGGCCAGCCCCAGGAGGCTCTCTGCCCAGCTCCTGTTCACAAAGGGTTGAAATGGGATCCTCTGGGCCCAGGGATGCTGAGCCCTCGAGAGGATCTCTCTGGAGAGGAGGCACAGGGTTCTCCCTTGTCCTTCTGGTCAAAGGTGAGAATCATCACACAAGCACTCACAGGCCCCCGCTGTGACTGTCACCACCTCCCTACGCACCTGCCTTACTTCTCAAAAGTTTCCCAGCCAAACTCTTGCAATGTGTGGTTCAGTTCAGCAAGAGAAATGAGACAATTTCCCCCAGGGTCTACTTTCCTGAAAACCAAGTCCGATCACATCAATGAAATAATCTACATTGCAAGTATTTCACTTTTGTCTGCGTCTGTTCTTGTGTTTCTTCAATGAAAACAGATCATCTTTTAATCCCTTTAATGAATATTGCAGTTTTCGGGGGGCAGCAGCAGATCCATTCTGGGCT
This sequence comes from Myocastor coypus, assembly GCA_004027025.1. NCBI lineage: Eukaryota > Metazoa > Chordata > Mammalia > Rodentia > Myocastoridae > Myocastor > Myocastor coypus. Next base: position 111,359 of record PVJA010000179.1, read on the forward strand.
TCTAGCCACAGCTTTTGAGGCGCCTGTTCCCAATCATCCAGAGGCTGACACCGGCTCTCACTTCAGCCCTCTCTGTGGGAAAGTCCCCCGTCTACGCTGATAAGAGCTCAAAGGGGGGGCCCAGTGGGATGGCTCAGTGGTCTAAAGTGCCTGCTTGGGAAAGCTTGGGCGGCTTCAGGGACCACAGTTCGATCCCTGGCACCACATGCTGAGCCAGCCCTGTCCTCGGGGTGGGCTGAGCCGGCCATAAAAATGAGTGAATAAACAAAGGTTCTGAAACAAGAAAAAAATAAAATAAATAAAAAATTAAAAAAAAAAAAAAAGAGCTCAAAGGATGATAGGAAGTGAGCCACTGGCTAAAGGCTGCCCTGCTCTCTGGGAACCTTTCAGTGAGCAGACAACAGCTCACGGAAAGGCACCTGCTGCGCTTGGCCAGCGGGCCATCCAGCAACACAAGGCAAAGCACCAGCTCTCTAATTCTGGACTCGAGAGCAGGGAGAGATCTGCCTGCCCAGAGAACTGATCTCTTCCTGATGGTTAACATCAGAGGAGAGCAGGAAAAGCTAGTGTGGTCATTGTGTATCATTTCTCAAGCCCTAGAAGTTTCTTATTTATTTATATTCATTTTAATGAGAAAAAAGATAAAATAGCAATGAAACAGTTTTAAAACAAGATAGTGGGATGGTTATAATAATTAATACCATGCATAATGTTGTCTTCATAGTAGAGGACAAGATGCAGATCTAATATCTTGTCTAAACAATATTAGTACAAACTTTTATTCTCAATGAACTAAGACAAAGTAGCTATATAACTATCCTACCTCTATTATGTATATATATATATATATATATATACATATATATATATATATATCTTTTTAAAGTTTCTAATACTTAGGAGAAATATCATATCATGTCTTACATGTAGATTGTAAGTCAAAGACACAGTATGAATCATAAAACAAAAGGTATAATTTAACAATATTCAGAAGATTAATTAAATATTAATTGAAATTAAATTAAATATTTCAAAACAATATTCCAAAATTCAAACCAAATCATGAGTCCAACTTAGAGGTTAGAATGTTGTGTATCATCTGTACAAATCTGTGATCAATTCAGAGTACTCCCATAGTATTTGAATAGGTAAATATATACAAAAATATCAACTAAGAAAAAGTTTCCATGGTAGTAAAGAATTACTAAGAATAAAACATAACATAAATACTGGAATGGCAAGTATATGACCAGAACATCAACAGTTTGGGGATAGGATATCACACCAAGTTCTAGTATGTTGTGGACATGGACAGTGTCCATAACACTGGTAAATCGTAGAAGTTTCTAGGAAGCTGACCAAGTCTTAACCCATAGGAGGTACTAACTGCTTTCACAGCCATTGTCTAGACTTTATGCTATAACCAATAGTTGAAAGAAGGTCTTCTAACATTACTGCACAGGTAGTAGTAACAAAATCCAAATTCCTAGAAGATAGGAACTCTTTTTTTCACTGTAATCTCTACTATACCTTAAACACAGGCACTCACTAAATTTGAAGGGTGATAGATGTCCTTGAGTCAAGAGCAGCAAATGAAATCATGGGTTTGTCCTTCACAGAGAACTTTCAGGAACTCAATGTCATATTAAATCATAATTATTTTTAGGGAAAGGTTCACTGGTGTTTGGGGCAGCTTTGGTCAATCTGCTTAAAGAATGAAAAACCTGTAACCCTTCGTGGTAGAGACAGAAAATCATGACCACGGAAACGGTGTCCAGCTTCTCTGTCTACCCCAAACATAAGGGAAGCTCTACACTTTTCCTCTTAATGATTGTTCTTGAGAAGTTTGTTATTTTGTATAGGATAATATAGACTGTTAAAATTTCTCAACCTTAACAATTCAAATAATAAAAATATGTAATATTATAAATACTGAATACTTATTAAATAAAAGAGATGCTTAATAAAAGGAAATAGGTTAATACTACAGTAATTTTCATTTCAGAAGTCAGTGTGTGTGTGTATAACTGGTGACAGCATGGCTTATCAATATTATCATTTAGTAAAGGAAAGTATATCCCTACCTATGCTTGCTCTATGATGGAAATGTCAAACAAACATGTTTTTGGGATTTCTTCTTTCACTGAGGAAATTGTATTTTTTCGATGTAAGAGTAGGAGGTTGGAATCAGTGGGGTTATTATGAGGTTTTCATGCTACAATTATTACATTTTTATTATATGTTATAGCTGTTTGATATTACCCAGCTTTGGAAAACCATTAGGATTTATAAAGCTATTCATCTCAGACTTATAACCATGTACCAACTGAACTTGACAAACAAACTAGCAAAGCAAGGATGTACAGCATTTTAGTCCTGAAAGTTTGAGATCTATGGGGATAGCCCCATTTTCTTTGTCTCAAATCCAAAAAGAGAGTAAAAAGAAATACATGTGGCTTTTCCTTTTCCCAAGAAAATGCTACAACAGAGAAAGAAGGAATCCTTTCTTTCCTTATGAGGAACCATCGTCTTATTTTACTTACAGGTTTAGATTTTGGTGGTATGATATAGATAGATGATATGCAAAGGAACAACACCAGTGTTGCTATAACTTTCTAGTTTTTGGATGAAATAAATATATTCTTTAAAGTCTCAAATGTACACCTAAAGATTTAATGGAAACCAGTGACAATCCATGGGATGCACACACAGAGCTACTCCACATATTTTAATGGAAATAGTTTGCATTACCTTGAAGAACTTTTTTGGAATGTACAAATTGTATTCCAGGTTAAATAAGAAAAAGTGAGAAAGTAAGTGAACACCCTTCAAAGAATGTATTTTACCCTTGACAACAGAATTTAATTTACACTTTTACTTGTTGTATCTGCAGACACATGTACACCTGCCCTTACAATTATGATTCCAACAAAAATGTCTCTTTATAAATTCAAGAGCATGCTAATCAAGAGCTTTATGGAATTCTGTAGTACTCACCTCGGTGCCGTACAAGTGCGAAGATGAAAGAGACCCAAATTCTAAGTAATGATGAATAATTCATCCTGGAATTTTAAAAAGAAAAAGAAAAAAAATCCCCAGCTTGCCAGAGTAAATAGAACACCAGGTGTGTTTGGTGGCAAATCCCAAGACACATCACAACCATCACAGAATGAAGTCACATCACAACATCAATAGTTTTGAGTCATGCTGACATTCCTTGAAGGCGAGTAGGTCCTCCTAAGTTCAAGACTTCATGAACAAATTAGACCCTCTGAAGAAGCTGGCCTGGAAATGCAATGAGATCATGCATTTATAGGCTCACCGTGAGAGGGCATGGAGGAAATGAAAAGTATCTGCTCCGCATCTGCCAAAGCACTGAAAAGTAGGGCCCAAAGGTTTGGGTCCCAGTTGTTTCTATAACAGAAACTCAGTCCTCTGTGAGACCTGGCTCTCCCAAATTTCACAATGGCTTTCCTTCACAGTCAAAGCAATGCAGGTTGAAACACCATGCTTTTCTACAGATCGGAGGATTTGGAGCTTGCTATCACTGCTTGGATGGGGTGGAACCCATTAGTAACCAGAGCCACAAATGACCTAAGAGTATCTCCATTGCTTTTTTATAGCAAAATGAATGATAGCTACATGGGCAATAAAAAAAAAAAAAAAAAAGAACCATCCAAGGGTTGTAGCTTGGTATTACAGTAAGAACAGAATTCAATACTGAAACAAGTTATTAGTTCCAGCAAGTTAATTGAAGAAGGCCCATCACAAAAATGAACTTGTTTTCATGTTAGTTTATAATCAGTTCAACTGGTGGCTTTATTCTCCATTAGGAGTGTGCAAGGTATGTGCCACTCAAGAAGGCTGAGATGCAAACACACAACTCCAAGTTCACCATACGCATGCATAAAGAGCCAGAGCGAGTGTCTGCACCTTGAAGTTTGTTCCTGACAATCTTAAAGACAGAAACTCTCCTTTTATTATTTAAGGTTATCATCATTCTTCAGCCAAACTTCATGAAAAAGCAATGAATTCAATGAACTTATCCTGTGAGACTTTTACTGAAAGTAAATCCTCAATTGTCAAGCACATAGATTGAAATTGCAGGCACATATTAAATATTAGCCAGGATTGCTAAGAACAGGGCGAGGATTTCAGCAGAGATCACACAGAGCTTTAGCCTGAGGCAGGTGCCTCGCAAGTTGAAGACATGAGCCCTTAGGGAGACAGTACGGAGAACAGGAAGGAAGATTCATTTAGATGTTTGTATTTAAGAAAAATGTCACTAACCTGTTCTGTAGAGACTGAAGGAATTGAGTCACAAATGTTAACCCAAAGCTCGGTAAGCCAGGAAAAAATTAAGTGAAATGAAAATTCGTGTCAGTCCTCCTCAACTTGCTGCCAATTATTTCTGATCCCTGAAATGATGTCTGAATCCTGTACTCTTAAAACCAAAAATTCACTTAGTCCTGTGCTAGAGTCCTGCACTAGTGTTGAGTTGCGATCAAGTTTTTTCTATTGATTAAGGAAAAGTAAATCTAAAGATCAGTTTCACGATTACGTAGAGAAGTTTTTTTCCTGAAAAACTAGACCTTCCCCCAACCCCTGCCTAAAAGAAAAAAAAAAAAAAAGTAGTTTCAGATGGAAATGTCAGGGACTTGGAGCTGAAACCTCGATTCTTTCTGATCAGAATCACTTTGCACTGAAAAACACAAGAGAAAACCCCCTTCTCCTTTTGTACCCCAAAGAAGGCAACTGTATAATGTTACAGAATTAGCATCCACCAGCATGGGATTAAAACTCCAAACAAAGCTGCTGCCTCCAACAGTTAAATGAAGTTGGTTTTCTACTAAAGTTCTTTTTTTTCTGTCTGCTCACAGGCCTTACTCTATTTTTTCACAGGTATGCGTGAAGTATTTTTAAAAGCTGTCCCAGACTTTTCTAGGGTTCTTTTCCCTTCTTTTTCTCTTGATTACACTGCAGTGCAACAAGCCAGGCCACCGGGCCTTCTAGGCTAATCCAGAGGCAGCGTCCAGTGGGAGGCAGGATTTTTCACAACTGCATCCTCCACAGGTGACTGACCACTTAGGATCCTTGTAGAGAGCAGAGACAGGAGAGACCTCTTGCTGATGGAAAAGGCAGTAAGTGAAGAATTTAATGCCACTGCGAAGAAGGGCTGAAGACGTGTTAGGCTTGATGTACCCAGGTGCCCTGAACATGGAATGAGAAACATTGGCCATAGCATAAACTAAGTCTGCCATTCAACACATTCCAAAGGAAATTTATTTAGAAAGAAGCAATTTGAACACAGGAGAAAAAGTTGTAATTCAGTGAGAATTTCAACATTACATTCTCCCAAAAAGAAAAGAAAATGACTCTAATTTTGTTTAATAATGACTGTAATTTTGTTTGTAAAATGACCAGATATTTAAATTCTAACTGTTTGAAAAATAAAAATCAAATTCAGTTAACTAATTCTGGATTGAGTAAGTTGTCCTAAAATGGACAAGAGTTTTTGGGAAAATATTTTTTTTTATCCTTAATTGTCCAGTGTTTCTCCAAAAACCTACAATAATTCAATATTATGCAATATGTTCATTCTCCTACCAGTAACACGAGTCCTATAACATTTGTTTATAGATGTCAAGTGAATATTTTCATCCCCAAATGACCATATTTTTAGTGGTCATTTTATATCTAGTTTTGAGAGTACTCAAATGAAATAAAATTAAATAAAACCCAAGGCTCACTTAGAGAAGCATCTTCTTGTCCAGTCCCTATTTGGAGGTTTTAATCCGATAATCTGTCTGAATTTCTTGGCTGTTAGGGATGTGCTACTTGCTTTGATCTTCTTTATTTTGCTACTCAAGGATATCAGTATCACAACTTTTTGGACTAGCATTCAATGCTTCACTCTTGTTGAGGCGGGACTGCTGCTGGGATGAGTGCCTTGAGGGCAGCACCAGGTATGGAAAGTGGCAGCATCAGTGTCCTGGATTGTGGCTGAGAGTGAGCATCTATCTGGTCCTTGGAGAGAAGCTGGTCTGACTTTCTAGCCCCTGGGCCCAGAGGCTGGTTGGCGAGTGCGCCCTGGTTGTTCACGCACAGGTCAGAAATGAACAAATCGCACAAAGCCCCTTTTATGGCATGTCAGCAGGAGGAGGCATTTTGTGGAAGAGAGCAAAGATTTCTGCCAAGATTTTTACTTGAGATAAGTGGAGTGGGTGTGGCTTGCAGCTAGTACCCAAGATACCTGAGCTTTGTAAAGATGGCATAGATTAAGGCTGCCCTTTTAGACAAAAGAAGAGACTCTGCAAACTAACGAATTCCCAACATAACAAATAGAATGAGTGAAGTGTTTCATTCTGCTTTGTTCTCTTAGGCTTCCTCCATATTTTTTATGAAGGGGATGGTCAGATTTTGGCTAGTTTGACGTGATGCACCATTTGTTGTGGTGAACATGGAGATAGGTCACTTAGATTCTTTTCAGAAGAGATGTGGTCAGATACGTGGCTGGGCAACAGCCTCGGCCATCAGCTCCTCAGGCTGTCTTGGCACTAGAGCCAATGGCACTCTCTCTTCCTGGCCAAAACCTGGGCAAGGTGGCAGTACAGTGGGCTGGTACATTCCACTCCAAGCAGGACTCCCCCATGGGGCAGTTTTGCTGCAGAGATCTCTGTGAGAGACAGACTCTACCAGGCCTCATATGAAGCAACTCTATTATGCAACAACAGAGCCTCTGCCTGACTTGGAAATATATATATATAATTTATTACATATCCATATGCATACATTTGTGTATATTCCACATGCATGTGTAGCATTGTATATGTTTATATATACATTTATGTGGCTCATGGTGATATTGCAGTGACAGATCACATATACAAGCTCCTAAAGTTATGTGAGCTAGTGATGCTATAGCCATCTTAATGCATGTTAGGACCACTTCATTGTTCTAGAGCAATGAAATTGCCTAACAATGCATTTTTCAGAAGGTTTTTCCATTGTTAAACAAGGAGATGTGTGTGTGTGTGTGTGTGTGTGTGTGTGTGTGTGTATACATACACAAAAAATATGCAGCTATCTAGTAGAGGCCCCCAAATGTTTTTGCCTCCCCAGATTTCTCAAAATTTCGGGTCCTTCAGATATGTCCAATTTTACTCCATTAAGAGCTAAAATTTCAGGCGTTGGAGATAGCTCAGCAGTCTAAGCACCTGCCTGGCAAGTGCAAGGACCCAGATCCAACCCTGGTACTGCAACACCTATAATCCCAGAGCTGGCAAGGCTGAGTCAGAAGAATCACTACAAGTCCAAACTGTTTAGCAAGATCCTGCATCAAAGTAAATTGTTAAAAAAATTTTTTTAAAGAGTTCACAGGAAGACAATCAAGAGGAATTTCTCCCATAAGGCAACAGTTCCCTTTTCAAAAGCCCTCCTGTCTCCCTCCTGACTGCCAGGCCCATAATCAGGATCAGGTTGCAGCATAACCCTGCCAGTTTGTAAAGGCAGGGGCCTAAATCCTTTCTTGTGAGACCTAACCATCAAGAACTGGCCTAAGAAGGGGGCAAGATGAGTATACAGGAACTGGACACTGAAAGTGCTTGGTCAAGTTAGAAGGTACAGAATAACACAGAGCTCACTGACTTGGAAACACTACAGACTTCAACACCTTCCCAGAGGAAGGTACAAACTCATTCCTGAGCAGCTTCTATAAAGCTGGGAAAGTGGTGGACCACAGGAATGTGAGGCTGAATTTGGAGGGCCATTGGCAGATGAAGGGGTCCTAAGGTTTAGGAAAGACAGCATTCTGGTACAGACACATTATGGATGTCTGCATTTTGACAGTCTGGTAGACACATTCCATGGAGAGCCCTGAACACAGACACACCATCCACAATGGCCAATGTGAACATGCTGATGCAAGAGCATGAAGACAATGAGTTCCTCAAGCAAGCACAACCAGGTGACAGCTTCCTATTGTATGGGAGCTGTTACAATTTTTGTAATGACCTAGAAGATGAGAGTGGCAGCCAAGGGCCCCTGATCCATAAAGATCTCTGGAGATGGTCCAAGCCAACAGGGGTGCTGCTTACTACATACAACTCAAAGAGAATGACTGCGCAAAGGCTAAGAACTGTTGGCTCATGATAAAGTAACAACTAGATTTGGGCCAGTTTTTAAGTCATAGACCCAAATGGCAAATGGTCGCAGAGGAGGACCCTGCAACAACATGGCAAGTGTACTTCAAAGCTTCTCCCAGGCATCCTCAAAAACACCTGTTGCTATTTACTCAAGAGTCTGTAGGCTGGAGGGAAAAGAATGCCTGGATATTTCAGGGACATTTCAAATCCCCCTGTTGGATCAGGGGATTTGGATTAACACTGATATTCAAAGATCCTGCTAGAACAAGGATGTATAGAGCCCAGGGAAGGAAAGGAGTCCTAGAAAAATACATCTTATGGTGGTTCCTGAGGGCTATTGACCCACCTGCATGTCATTTTTTTTTTCCAGTACCAATATATAATTAAGTCTGAGTATTTGGCAAATTGGGTCCTTGGTCTGTGGTGTTGAGATATCATAGCAAGAAAGGCAAGGCAGTAAATACAAAATAGTACTACATCCTAGGCTGGGGGTGGGGACTGACCAAGGCAAGTGCTAGTTTTAAAGGATAGGACAATTAGTGCTCTGATATCACTATTCCACTGGCCAGAAAGGATGCTGGAAGTTGGCTATAAAGTACTAAAAACTCAGACAAGTAGCATCCCTCATCACAGCTACTGTGCTAAGATAGAATTTTCTAGAGCAAATTCACTTGGCTTCAGGTACCTGATATACAGCTATTCACTTGGCAAATGCATTTCTTGCCTTGCCAATTTGATAGAGTTCATATCATGCAATACAAATATTAACACACATCTTTAATTTTGCCCTAGTGTCACCAGGATAAAACTCCCATTGCTATGATTTGAATATGGCTTCTCCAAGCCAAACTATGCTGAAGCTTAATTCTTCAATGGTGCAGTGTTGGGAAATTGGGTCAACTGGGAGTTATTTGGGTGATAGGAGTGGAGCCCTCATGCATAGATGGGTGCTGTCTTGTGGGAGTGAATTCTCACTCTCACGGTCAGAGAAAACATTAATTGTCACAGGAGCAGATTGTTACCAAGTATTTGGGCTCCTCTGCTCCCTCCTCTCTTTCACACCTGCTTACTTGCCCTTCCTCATGGAGCAGCTTTGGCCTTTACCAGAACTTGAGAATGTGCTGGCATCACGACGTTGGCCTTCCACAACCATGAGCCCAACTAACTCTCTCTTCTTTACATATCACTCAGTGGTATTCTGTTACTGTTATAGCAACAGAAAAAAAAAAAAAAAAAAAAAAAAAAAAAAAAAAAAAAAAAAAAAAAAAAAAAAAAAAAAAAAAAAAAAAAAAAAAAAGACCAAGACGCCTTGTTTCATAGGACAGTGCAAAGAGATCCAGGTCGTCCGGGTCCACAGAACATTCACCTTGATTCACTACATTAACAACATCGATCGCCTGGACATGATAAAGAGACGGCTAGCAATTGGTAAGATATGTGGTGTCCAGAAGGTGAGAGGTAAATCTTATAAAGCTCCAAGGCTGCCCTTCGGTAAGACTTCTAGGAATCCTGTGGTGAGGCACATGTCCTCCCAAGTAAAAGACAAATCATTGTATTTACAGCGTCTCTACGAAGCGATTTCTCCTGCTGGGGATGTTTCTTTGGGTTCTGGAGGCACATATTCTCAACCTAGGAAGAGCTCCACTCCATGTTCTGGATGATATGGAATTAAGCCAACTGTAAATTATGCTGAGAGCATGAATGAAATCAGCAGCTCCAGGGTACAATGGAAGTAGCTCTGTCATTTGGGCAAAATGTGCAGTTCACTTTTGACGCTGGCTGTGTGAGTGGTAGAAGAGATGAGTCGTGGAGCTGAAGGTCATGAATGCCCCTGAAGTTCTGGAGCAGTGTTTCTTTTCCTGTGGTGACAAAGAATCACATACCTCCTGAAAATCAATCACCGCAGTTGCACCAGGGCCCCTTCCCCGCCCCGGGCCCTGGATTGCCATAAGTGGCAAGGGCCATACGCTGCAATGAAGGAGAAAGTCAAGCCTAATCTCAGATGTGTGGGTGGACAGGGTGGCGTATGTGAGTGTGCAAGCCTAAAGCACGTGAGTCTCTATGACAGCCTCTGGAGCAATCTTCTGAAGAAATCATCTGAAGATTTTTATGAGAGCATTTTTGGTTTTGAAAGGCAGTAGAGAAACACATTCCCAAATGTGTGGAGCTTTAGGGTGATACATCTTGATGTGTCCTTTGTGTTGAAGAAAAAATGGCCCGAAGCAAGAGCAGGTACAAGCTAGAAGGCAGTGATTCACACAGCCAACTAGGCAAAGGCCTGCGGAGACAAAGATGGGAAAATCCGTAACAAAGAGGCCCAGAGTAGAGACATGTGGAGGGAGAGATGGGAACAGACACCAAGTGTGGGGATCTTGGTAGCATCTGATAACATCTACCAGTGAGCATCCGCTAGAGAAGGGAGGCACTAAGTAACCAAGTCGAGAAAAGGGCTCAGCCAGTTGTCGTGAAGCAGCCATTGCTAGGAGTGGTGCAGTGAACATGTACGAAGTGGCCATCACAACAGGCATGGAGGTACACGGCACCAACTGCATGAAGCCCCACTTAGCATGGCTGTCCTAGTGATCCTGGTCTCTGAATGTTTAACATGTTCCTTATAGACCTTGGTGAAATCATCTGGCCAATTGGTGACAAAATGATGGCGTGATTCTTTTCTTCCAGGAAGGGCCAATGGTCCCTACCCATAGGGCTTAAGATCATAATATACCTTTCTTGCCCAGAGGCCTCATCCAGTGGCACTAAAAAGAAACAGATGAGATGCCTGCTGTCTGGGCAAAGGATTCAATATGAAGTAGCATTGATTAGAAAATCCATCTTATAGGAAAAGCAATGTGAGGCTGGGCCTGTGACTACAGATCTGCTGATTGGAATATAAATACAGAAGATGACACCACAGGAGAGCACTGAAATAAATGCTTAGGCAGCAGGTGAAGCACCATCTTAAAGACACTGTTCCATGAAGATAAGGTGCTATTCTCCAAGACACTATACACAATGGGTCAGAGAGATTGTGAAGTGCAGAGTCCCCAATAGCAAAACTACATGGAGCCAGGAACCAAATTGCGGCTGCCAGGGTGGCCCTACTTGCCCTTGCTTGCGATAATCATTGGGGAATGCTGTGGCTTCAGTGTCCCCTGTGTGATCGAAGTCTTGGTCCTCAAGGTGGTGATGCTGGGAGACACTGCGACTTCACGGAGGTAGAGGCTAATAGGCAGACCCTAGATCACTGGGAGCTCAAGGTTATTTCCCATGTGATCCTCTTGGTAGCTCTTGGGAGAGGGTTGTTATAATAGAACAAGTCTGTCCCTGCCCATCCTCTTTCTCTCCAGGTCTAAGATGATACAGCTTGTTCCTACATGTTCCTAGTGTGATGTTCTTCTACCACTGCCTTCATTAGAGCCCAAACCAGTAGGGGGCCTAGTCTTGGATTTTGAGCTTCCAAACCTGTGAACGAGATTTTCCTCTTTTTCTTCAAAAATAGCCTGTGCCAGGTATTTCACTATAGTAATGAAGGCTGGCTGACAAAAGGGACTTTATGCTTCCCAATGCATCATTGCTGGGCCTTGTACTTTGAATCCTGGATTCTCCTAAGGGCACACTTTTACCAGGAGGCCTAGCATTACTGCCTTGGCACTGTGTTCCAAAGACTAGCAAGAACAGAGATGAGCCAGCAGCCCGTGAGGGCCAGCAAAACATAGTGCAATGAGAACAAGTACCGTAACAACACCCAGGATTTGGAGGCAGATTTCTTTATGTTGACAGGTACTAATTGATGTTACTCCCAGAATATTAGGCCCTGATCTCTGGTGGTCTAAGGACCATACTGGATAGGCAAGCAGAAAGTACAGAGGCAGAATGGCTTGTCAATTGGGATTGGTTCTTACAATATGCATCACACTGACCAGCTGTTTCTAAGAGGTTAGTGGCAACCAGAACTGGAACAGGAACTATGACCTAGGCATCTAAGAAACTGAAGTATACTAGCAGGGAAGGGAAGGGGATTTTTCTGTCACACCCCCCACCCTTTCCCCAGCAAATCTTTACTGGGAATATTACATGTCACCTTCTGAAACAATGCCCAACTTGAAGCAATAACATCAGGGTTGTCGGTGATCCTAGGATGGGCTCTAGCCAGGGTCTCCAAGGTTGCCTTACTAGTCTTCCCTCAGTTGCTTTTCGGGGAGACATGTTAGCCTGCTCTGTAACATTACTCTGGCAAGGGTGTGAGGGAGTTATTCATCGAGGAGTGTCCATGTGCCGTGGGCACTCATCAAATCTTGGTGAAGTTTGTTTTTCTATTCTCTGTCCATACAGATTAAGGCAAAAAATAATAACAGCTGTGGGCATGGAAGCAAGGATTGGAATAAGCAGCCTGAAAATTAAGGGGAACGGAGATGGAGCGTTCCTGTGAACAATGTCCTCAGGTTTCAATCAGTCCTGCATTATCTCTTCAGAACGAGCCTCAGAGGAGCTAATTGGGTAAATTTTTCAGAGATCAAATGCTGGATTTCTGAAATTTGTAGATAGTTAATATATACCTGGGTTATATGTATGTGCAGAGATGTCTACAGATACAACTGGGTTTTTTTTTTTTAACTGGTTATAAGGTATAAGTAGTATTTATTTAGTTTCTAAGAGATCAGCAGTGCCTAGAACTGGAACTAGAACAGGCACTATATTACCTGGGTAACTAACAAACTGAGGTATACTGGCTGGGGTCGGTATTTTCTGTTGCAGCAGGACACCCATCACATACTAAGTTGAAGGGATAATGTATAGAATTCAAGGGACCCATCTTGGTCATAGGCCTGCAGATTCCTTTGTCCAGTCATGACAATAAACTTGGTTTGAACAGCATATGGTGGTCAAGGTGGTTGGCATCTCAGAATACTCAGAAATTCAGGTTTGAATGAAATCATCACATAAGCCACTGAGATGAGAAGTGAGAGCTAAGATACAATGGACAGAGAGACAGTGGCCTTGGGCCTTGAAACCAACTATAGTGACAGGTTGTAGTTTGTTCTCTGAAACCACTTCCCAATTTCCCCTCAGGAACAGGCACCCCACAGAGCCTCTGGAGCAACTGCTCCTAAGCAGAGATGAAGAACCAGATCTACACATTGCTTGGGCCAGACATGGGCTGTTAGATTCCTTCCAGTGATTTCTAACTACAAGAAATGTGAGTCACATAAAGATTCTAACAATTGGGTCCTCTGTAGCTACACCTGTCTTTACATTGAGGTAATGGTCAAGTTGTATTCTTTAGTCATGTTGGGATTTGTGTCTATTTGTCCCCCCAAAGCCTCATGCAATCATGGGGCAGGGACTTCTAGAGTTTAACTCATGATCTATTTGGATTATAGGTTTTAGTACTGCTGGGATTATGGGTGTGAGTGCTACACCCTTCGTGGGGTAGAAAGCCTGAATGTAATGTAAGTGAGAGACAGACCCTCTCGGTTACCATTATTGCTGTTCTGCCACCATGAACTGCTGCCCTCTGCCATGTGCCTCTCTGCCTTGGAGCCAGCCAAGTATGGACTGAAACCTCCAGTAACTGTCAGCTAAATAAATTTTTCCTTCCTTCATTTTGAGTGCCAGGTATTTCTCCGGGCAAAGAGTGAAGAGTAACTGGAACAAGTCAACAACTGAGAAAAAGTCCTGAGCCATTTCTGTTCAAGGTAGGACTTGTCTAATGGAACATCTTTGCTCTAGGACATCTCACAGGACTGGCCAACCTTGTCAGGTCTATAGTATGGTTCAATGGCCACCTCTGCCACTTGATACCCTGCTCCTGCTCTCACAGCTATTACCCTTCTGTAGCCCTTTTAACTCTCAACTCCATTTTCATGGTTATTTCTGTATAATCAACTACAGAGTCATTATTTCTGTAATGCGTTCTTTCTACCTCTTAGCACTGAGTGGTTTCCAACCTCCCAGATCTAGCTCATCAAGGCAGTTACATCTAAGGCTACACTTAACCTTCTTTTTGAAAGGGGTAATGTCACTCACAGTAGAATCTTTGAAGTGGATAAGGTGATGGAGGAAATGGAATTGGGCTCTTGAAAACTTCTGCTTAGTGACATTAATAAGGAAAAGTTTAAAACCCCACATCTGGAAGCTAGCCTTGTATTTCTGTGCAGTCTTCATTTCTGAACCCCAAGGCCAGTATTTCTAATATATCAGCATTTCATTTTTGAAATGAGATTTTTAATGAAACCTCATGCAATCTTTCTAAAGGTTTTCACATTAGTATGGAAATAATCTTTACTGTATACTGTAAACATCAAGAATTTCAATTGTAGAAAAATGCTCTGGGATTCATCTTTTAAAAGAATATTATGGGGGGCTGGGGAGATAGCTCCGTGGCACAAGTACCTTCCTGGCAAGTGCAAGGTCGTGAGTTCGAACCCCAGTCCCGCAAAAAAAAAAAAAAAAAAAAAAAAAAGAATATTATGTACCTGCAAGTTTCTTTCTGAGCTGGTTTTATTCATTCTAGTCTGGGGTTAACATTAATCAATACAAAAAATACCGTTTTTTATAAACCATATTGTGAGTTATTGTTTATTAATTAATCAGTAGCATTTTCTAGGTCTAAGAGCTCAAAAGCAGATGCTCATCTCTAAAGAATAATTTGAAGAGTTTCTAAAATCAACTGCAGTCTCTTTAGCCAAGGAGCGTCTAACAGCTAGTTCCAAGTACAATGTTGTAATTCTCACAATTGGCCTTATTCTAACACCGCTGCTAGCATATTAGGAATCAAGTTGAAAACTGGAGGAAAGTGTACACATTGTTCTTATTATAGTCACTGTCTTCCACTGAGCACCATGTGGTTTCTCTGCACAAGATTTCCCTGGTAGGCAAGAGCCTGTTCTTATGAGAGCTTACTGAAGACAATAAGCGCCAGATTTCAGGGTAATTAATCCATCACTTTTCAGGGGCGCTCAGCTGTAGTAAGTGTTCACACATTGTTAAGGATAAATACTAACACAGCTTGTGCTGCAGAGAAGAAATATCACCCACCAATGATTAAATATTACAGGTGACAGAGGAACGATGACTCCTAAGATAGATGTGTGGCTTGCCAAGTCTATCACGTGCTGATGCCCTGGGCCTAGACCTGCACAGCCCGACTGGGAAGATGGCTATTCAAAATCATATCAAGCCGAACACCAGAGAAATCTTTCATTTTGCAGGCATGTGAAAAGAAAAGCAGGAAAAAGAAAATGCTCATTTCACATAACCCTACTGGAAAACAATTTGGTAATATTTACCAAAATTACAAACACTTTGACCTTTTGATCCAGCAGGCTCACTTCTGGGAATGTATTCTACAGATATATTTCAAATATGTAAAAGAACATATGCTGTTTACTGCAGTGAATTGAAAATAATAAAAACAGGAAGAGACTGAGCAGAGAAAAATTCAAATGTCAGTGAATAGGGTACTGACTAAATGATAGTACTTCTACTATAAAAGGTATGCATGGGTTGTATGAATATAATGTGTTTCCTACGAATAATTACAGAGATCTCCAAAATATACTTTAAGTGGGGGGAAAAAAAAAATCCAAAGCAGACAATTGTGTATAATATGCTAGCTTTGCAGTATGTAAGAGCAACAATCAAAAATATATTGGCCATTGTTTTGTAAATTCTGGCAATGCTCATAAATTCAGATGGGAGCAGAAGTATTAGAATGGCACTTTCCAATGGATACCTTCAATATGTAGCGTGACTTTTTTGTGGTACTCAGGATGTTGAGCTTGTCAGGCAGAAGTTTATGCTGCTATCTCCCAGGCCCTGTAGCTTAACTTCTGAAGCATGTGAATATAATGTTTAAAAATGAATTATTTTCCAGATATTTTTTGTAAGCAAATTTAGGCAAACAAAATTTTAATACAGCTGCAGCTTTCTTGCCCTTTTTCTGTCAGTGGATTAAGCCTGCCGTCTGCCTCCGAATGTATCTGGTATTTTGCAGAACACTTTCCTTTGTTGTATTTACTCATTGGTCTTTTCCTCCTCTATTCCCGTTCTCATTTATACCTTAACTGTATTACTTACAGTGAGGAAGATGCATTCAAGGATGAGCCTGTGAGACTCAACAATTTGAAATTGCACTGCATTTTCTTTCTCGAGATCCACATCTTGCACACCGTAACAGATAACCCATCTCCTATTTTGTTAGCAATGTTTATATTCTTTATTAGGCTCTCTCCTCAATGTTAAGAAACAAAGGCAATGGCAGTCTCAGCCTTTTTTATAACAAAGCCTCTCATAAAGGCTCCATTGGACTAAAACTTTTTTCAATTAATACTAATTTTTATGTCCATTTAGAATACTGCTCTTCTTGGATATGAGTCTGATTCAGGGTTGAGTGTCTATTCACTGAAATCCAGTTTTAAGGCTGCTGAATGTCCCAATTACAAACCAAGTTATCAGTCCTCCTGCATCAGCTCACTGGTTCATTTATTCTGGTCCACAGAAGCACCTAATATAGATTTCATAGGAGCAGGGGGGACAGTAGCCATGTGCCACTTCTAATGTCAGCGCTAGAACTGCCATGGGGACCCATTTGAATATAAATTTAAAGCTATCAATCACATCAGTGATTCCATTGCAGTGAATCAATGTAGTCAACCGATATGGAGGCATATCTCTTTTTAGCGTCTTAGCAAAACAAAGACTAACAATAAAGGTGTGTGCTGGGGGTGCAGGGGGAGGGGGAGGGCACATAGAACCCTGGCACCAGGCACTGCAGCAGAGCTCCTGCAGCTCCCTTACTTGTGGCTGAACCCTGTCCTTATCACTTACCAACTGCGTGACTTTGGACCAGTGACGTAACCTGTCTGTCTGTATGTCAACTTCCTCCTTAGTTAGAACATCGCAGTGACAGGGCTGACTTTCATGGGAAGAACAAACACAAACATCTTTCCAGAGAAAATGGAAAGAAGTGTGACTCTAAGGTCAATCTTTTCAGGTACATCAAGTAACTGGAGAAAGTCATGCATGTTTTTTTTCAGTCCATTAAGTACTACACTCTGTGTGTGTGTGTGTGTCTACACTGTAAATACTCAGAGCAGCTCACAATAGTGATTAAATAGAATTCAACACACACTAAAATTAAAATTCTTTGAAATTCAAACAGGAGGCAGAAATGATCTTAAATTGAACTTGTGAAGCATTCTCCTTTAAGGGAAGCTCAGTGGCTGTGTCCTTTAAACCAGGAACAAGTACTCTTCAGGTGGCAATTCTTCATATGAGCTGACGAAGAAACTAAAGTGTTCAAAACTCATACTGGTAGAAAATGATTTTTCAACAGGAAAAAAATAGTGCCTGAATAAAAACTGGCAAATTTTTAATTTTGTCAAAGTGAGATTCTCAATTTTACTAGAAAAGGTGGTACCAAATACCTCAAAAGAGATTTTGTTCCTGAAGGGGGTGGGGGTGGGGAATTTTACAGAAACCATGTCAAGAAAACATTCTGCTAACAGAAAAGCAACTGTACATTCCCATGAATCTTTGTGAATTTTTTAAGCAAAATTCCTGTTATTTAAAAAATGGCCAGACTCTTCCTGTTTTAAGCCAATCTCTAGTGAATTCAACCACAGGACCAAGGTCCATTTTGAGCTATGTAAAAATAAACACACACCTTACACCCAACCCTCCAGGAAAAAAAAAAAAAAAAAAATCAGAACACAAAGAGAAAATGGACTTGGATCTTTAATTTTTTTTAAAGATTAACTATCTCTCTATATATATTAATAAAAAGTGCAAAGAATAGACCTTCGTGTTTAAATTATGTTCTAAAATAAAATATATATTTCCATTAATGCAGGAGACAACTGGCAAGTAAGGAGCCTGAGAGAGTCCAGTCCCTCTCCGTCACTATAATGGACATACATTTCAAGGAAGCACCTATGAGAAACAGCAGTGTCCACAACACATCTGGCAACACCGAGAGCTTCTGTATGTTCTTGGAAACAGTTTCTTGGATTCCACCTAACATGAAATGAGGGAAAAAAAAAATCAATTTGCAAACAGAAATGACATTGCTTAGAGTGGCTTGGAATTCTGAATTCAGGTGTTACACACTTCTCACACAGCAAGTCACGCTCATGTGGGCACTGGCGGAAGCCACCCACGGGCAGTGTGGCTCGAGTGCACAGTCTCCATGCAGCGAACAGCCTCTGCTCCTAACACTGCTGGCTTAGCCACAAGGCTGAAAATCAAGTTAAAGTTGACTTTTTAAAAAGGCAAACAAAAAGTCAGTGAGTTTTTAGACAGCGAGTCATAGCATTCACTCCTGTCACACAGAACTGAGCTTGTTATTTGGGGCTGAATCTTCATTCACCAAAAGGTCCTAAATACAAGGGGCTTACAGTTTCTGCCTTCTTATGTATTTATGGCAATGGTGGCGAGAAGATACAGAAACATCAGAAGGTTTTAATAATAAACGTGTATAACTCTGGACTTCTTTAAAAAAGAAATCTGGGATAGTTCAACAGTTCAAATTAAAAAAAAAAACTGCCTTCTGTGCCTTCGGCAGCTATGGGTCTACGTGGAAAAAGACACAGTTTTCTTTTATTATTCTTTTTTCATAACTGAAAAGAATTTCTCCTTTAGAAAAGCTGTGTTCCATCCACTATGCCTGAGGCGTCACAGCTAGAATACTGGCTATCGGCGCGTTTTGCCTCACAAATGTCAGCAATGTGCTCCTACTGGATCTGGGTGAGGTCAATATTAAAACGCAGGAAAACTACAGGTAATCCATTATGCATGTCATGAAACACAAAGGTCCATGGGTTTTCTCTCCTTTCAGGCCTGTTATAAAAATAATGTTGGTTATCAGGGTCTACACAGCACCAATTTTATTTCAAAAGCAGCATCTTTACTCTGTCACCCAAATGCATCTGTAAGTACACATACCAAATAACTTTTCTCCTTTACTTCTGTAATTCTGAAAGACCAGTGGTTGCATTATACTTTTTATTAATCAAAAATTATTCGGCAATTTTAAAACCATCAATTACAATGCCCTAAAAATGCCCACCTCAGCTGAATTAAATGGGAAGTACCCCCTCCATGCAACTGTATAATAAAAGAATTATGCCTGCAGTTGATAAACACTGTGTTCTGTAATAACAGAAGAAACAGGTCTCTAACAGTAAAAAAGCATTTCATAAAACTTTTTCATATATAAAATATCTTATTGTGATCTTTCCACTTATGACTAAAGCATAAGTGTTCACTCTGCCTTCTGCCAGGTGACAATCAGTGGTCATACAACTTCAAAAAATAAAAGATGCATCTGTTTCCCAGGCTGACAAAACCAATGGGCTCCACTGCATTGTTTCTCTCTCAAACTCATCTGTACTCACTCGCACATACACAAAGCACCCACAGTGTTAGCCTTCCAACAATCTGACAGGAAAATGCGAATGCAAAACAACTGCTCTTGTCTACTCAGCCTGGCTCTCCATTGCTCAGTTCTGTGATTTTGAAAGACAAGAGTCTGCAGCAGCAGGAGAACAGGCTTCATTCGTCTTTCTCAAACCCTTTGGTTTCCATCTTTAATGTTACAGTGAATGTAGATTTACCTCAGAAGGACTGAGTCAAAGGCTTTACAGATACTGAACCTGAAGTGCATTAAGAGAATAAACATCTGCCACATGGCATAGGAAAGCTGAAAAAGTAGCAATAATAAACACAACTCCCCGATACATGGACAAGAGACAAGTATCATCCAAAAATTCCCTAAGAAATTAAATTCCTAGGAGGGGTGGAATCATTGACAAAAGTCAAAAGATCAAATGCAACTAGATAGTAATTGTATTATCTGAAAAACACTTTACTTGCCTACCTTTTCCCTACCTGCCCTAGTAAAGTATTTCTCCAGTCTCGCACCTATAAATATAGTGGACCCAAAAAAAGAGACAGACTAAACAAAAGCATTGCATCTGACTTAAAAAGGAACAAAGAATAAACACTGGAGGGTAAATAAAGAACTGGCTTTTACAGGACAAGTGCTTTACACGCATTTCTGCAAATAGTATGACTTGGGCGCAACTTGGAAGTTTTGATATCTATAGATTAGGCAGAGTCATTCTTCTCCAGAGGCAATTAAGTTGAAATATAAAACAAGAACTATTCAATTCTTACATCACCAAACCCCACAAAATGGGAAGCAAAATTCCCTTTGATTAAAATTTCCCACCTTTAATGCAAAGTGCAAGAACCAGGACTTCAAGCGGGTGGCAGGCAAATCACGAAGCCCGAGCGCCTGTATCCCCGCTGCATTCCCTAACGCACATAGCACAGGTCACCGCCCAGCTGGTGCTCTGATCTGCCATGCACACTCAGCATTCTACTGGCTTCCTCATAAAATCAGGACTCTATTCTCAACACTTTAAACTAATGTAAAAGAGAAGATACATTCAATAAGCAAAAATAACTCTGTAATCTGACATACTTCATGTTATAAGGAATGACTTATATACCCTATAAGGGACACTGAAAGTGAGAGAGTAGCATATAGAGATCAGATTGCTCTACCAGTACTTCCAGAATAATAAATTTTCCTGGAGTTTTAACTCCCATCTATTCTTTAAGATCCTAGCAGAATTATAGGATTTTACTGAGTACCTGAGATCAGAATCAGGTTGAAAAATGCTTAAAACACTCAAAATTATTTCAAAAGGGATAAATAAAAAAATCACTGAAGTTGAGAGGCAAGTTAACAAACGAACAGATACAATTATTAGCTCAACAAATGCTGACACAGGTCAAAGACAAAAACTGAAACCAATGAGGAAAGGAGGGAGAGGAGGGCAGAGAGGACAGATCAGAAGCAGCACAAGAGCTAGTCCTTCCCGTGAAGACTGTCTCCTGAGCAGACACGGCACCGCACCCTCGGAGGGCTACGTGCCTCACGTTTGCTCCACAAGCGCACCCAGGGCAACGAAACCAAGTGGCAGGTGAACCCCAGTGAACACAGTAAGAAGTTGGTGACTTCGCTGACGTCTTGATGCAGAAGGGCACATGGACTGCAGATGTGGCCAATTCTGCTGGTTGAACTGAAGAAATCTGTAGTACAAAATACCAAAAAGAGCCCCCTACCATTCTAGGGGAAAAATATACAAAATCCCTCCCAAAGGTAAACAAACAAAGCAAAACAAAACAACAGGCTTCTCCCTCCTAAAGAAAACCACACTGGAAACGAATGCCCTGCAAGAGTTCTTATGTGTGTTTTTACAAGGCTGGCAGAGGTTATTTCGTTTTGGATTCCACATAAATTTTATCTCCATCCCTAATGCCAAAAGAATGCAATGCCCGAGAGCTGTACTTCATTTCTTCTGGGCCAAACGGTGCTTCCTGGTCAAAATAGTAGAGAAGCATGTTGCTTGTGGGTAGCTGCACCAGAGTTTTCAACTGTTTCTTTAGTTCTGCAACTGTCTGGTCCAGACGAATGCTCATTTCCTCTACTTGATCGTTAAAGTGGACCTCTACTTTTGCACTGCTCTGGGGTCTCAGGTCCACTTCTGCCAAAGGCTCCAACCTCCCATATTTTGTGACCAGCTCATGATACCTAGAAGGATGAAAACAACAGTGTTAGTTTAAATTATTAGCTTACCATCCACAGACTTCTTCTGAACTATAGGTAAACTGTATTGTTATCTGCAACTTTTGAATATCTTTTACTAATAGCACCCCTCTATTTCTGTATCTGTCTGTATATCAAGCTACTCAATGACTGCTGTGCTTTTTTTTTGACCCAATACAGCTGCTCTGTTGAGGCCTCTGTAAAACCACATCCTTGAGGACATAGGAAGCATTTCTCCGGAAGATACTTAACCCCTGCATTACATTAAGGTAAGCTTAGAAAGAAACAACCTAGAAAAGCAAGTGCTAGTAGAGAGAGAAGTTGAATCTCTCCACAGAATAGCTCTCTCATGCGTCACGCGGAGCAGCCAAGCACATGTTCTTAGATAGAACTGCAGTGGCGTCCGAGGCACAAATTGTAACTTGCAGAGGAAAACACATACACTAACCACTAACCCAACTCTTCCAGGAAACCCTGGTCTGAATGTTTCAGTCTGGTTTCAAGTGTCAATGCAACTCAATGGATGAGTTGAGAATACAGTCTTAGGGGAAAAAAATCAGAAAAACAGAGAATACATGTTCTTTTAACAAAGCAGGGATAAAAAACAAATTGTACCTAGAGCAAAGTGAATTATAGACATGAGAATAGGGCCCCCAAGGCTATTTCTGTGTAGAAGTGAGAATGCAGGACTGATTTTATCGAATTTTGTGCAGTCTCCTACATAAGAGAGAAGGAAGAATAATGAAAAGATTTAATATTAGTTTTATTATAACTAAGAAACACTGAGGTTAATTAAGGATCAGAATACCACAGTCACAGAAGACTTATTATTCTCCAACCTCTCCAACTCCACTTTTGGCTGTTACTTAGTAAAAGCAGTGTCATAACAAGGTTTGTAAGAACATTAATGACACGCTAAAACTTCAGTGCTTAGAGATGGAGGCATTTAATTCTTTTAAATGGAGAAACAGGGTATGGTATTAAAAAAAAAACAAGGACTGGCTCTGCCTTCGGAGTCTTGACTCCGTCTCACCATCAGCTGTGTGACTTGGCACCGCACTCAATTCTTTTGAATCTATTCTTTCATTAGTAAGATTAGGGTAAGGCTCGTCTTTCCTACTGTATAAAATAGCCTTTGATATTACATAAAATGGAAGATTAGTAAACATAACTTTACTAATATAAATAATAGTAAACTTACTAATAAAAGCTCATGTACAAATAAAATATTAACCTACATCTCTACTGCTCTGGACTCCGTATTATTCAAGTAAACACACACCTTAGAAAATACAATACTGGGGCCCGGCGGGAGGGCTCAGTGGTCTAAAGCGCCTGCTTGGGGAAGCTTGGGCAGCTTTAGGGACTGCGGTTCGATCCCCGGCACCACATGCTGTGCCAGCCCTGCCCTCGGGGCGGGTTGAGCCGGCCATAAAAATGAGTCAATAAACAAAGCTTCTGAAACGAATAAAAATAGTAAATAAAATAAAAAATTCTTTAAAAAAAAAAAAGAAAATACAATACTGAAAACCCACTTAGCACTTCTTAGGAAAGTACTGATTGGTATGATCAAATGCACAACCTGCTCCCAGAACTTGAATCAAAAACAGTACTTTTTAAAAAGGATAAAAAAAATCACGAGCAGTAACAGAAGACATAATCTTTTGTCACAACCTTTTAAAAGGAACTGAAAGCTCTGCACTACTTGGTACAGTTAAGCAAAGATCTGCACCCTATTCCTACAAACCATAGTGAAGAACAAAGGCAGAGACCAGAACATACTGAGGACATGTTTCCTTATTAAGGAAAACTGGACCAAGAGGCTAAGGGGTCACCCAGACTATGGAAAAATCAGGCTGGAGAAAACCCTGAGGACCGGACACTTCTACATGCCACTGTCAAGTATCAAGATTTTAGCAAAGGCAAACAGATCAAACCAAAAAGAAGACAAAAGGTCCAACAGTTACAAGTAAAACTACTGTGACTTAAATAAAAAACAAAAACAAACAACAACAAAAAAAACTACCATGGCTTGAAATGATCTAAGGCTCCAAACTTAGATGGAACGATTCACAGTTTAAAAACATTTTCCCTACCCAATCTCCTAGCATATGCTTTCAAATAAGTAAAAGTAGATAAAGATTATTTTGTTTAAATCTGAGAAAAGACAGCAGAAGCCACCTGGTCAAATGTTAGCTGAACACCAACTCCAGAGACATTCTCCTTTCAAACTACAGAAAAGCAATAGGACCCCAGAAGAGTTCTACCTGGGAGGTACAAAATAGGAACGGAAAAGGCTCAAGGAGAGTTGATCCATATTATGTTTCAGCAGAGAGTCTGGATACAAGGGCCCACGTTTTTTGGTTTGTTTTGGTTTTGAGGTACTGGGGATAGAACTCAGGACCTTGCACTTGCCAGGCAAGTACTTATGCCACTGAGCTATCTTCCCACCCATATTTACTTTTTAAAAAATTTCATAAATATACAATAAGATATCATAACAAAATAGAGTAACAGCAGTTAACTCACTTAAAAAGTGGTTAAAGACAAAAAAAAGTCCTTCTTACAAAGAATGAACCAACATTAAAGGCACAAAACTGTCTTTTCAATGAGAAAAGACAAACTAGTATAAATGAATCAAATTAGCATATACATAAAGATATTTTTGAAGCAATGGAATAGGTAATTTGGGGTAATTATGTGAACTTTCCCCTACTTCCTATTTGTCTTTTTTTTATTTTGCTCTTTATCTGTAGATACATTTTTTGAGTTTCCCAAAGGAGAAATTATGAAATATTTAAGCTTGTGTATCTAACCAATTTTACTTAACACTGTGTTGTCGAGTTGCATCCATTTACCTACAAATACCTTGTTTATCTCTTTGTGAAACAGTAGTACCCCTTGATGTATATATACATTTTCCTGATCCATTCACAAGTATATCCAACATATATGCTATTTCTAAGATCTGCTAAATTGTGTTGCTACTAAAATTTGTGCTGTTATAGTTATTGAACACTGTGTTGCTATAAACATGGGTGTGTGCATGTATCCCTGTTATATGATTTCAATTTTGGGGGGACAACATTTAAAAGAAGGATAACTGTATCAATGGAATTTGATAGTTTTTTGAGGAATCTGCACACTGCTTTCCAGTGGTTGTACTAGTTTACATTCCCACCTACAATGCAGAAGAGTTTCTTTGTCTCCACATCCTTCTCAGCATTTGTTATTATTAATTTTTTATGATACCCATCCTTCCTAAGGCTAAGGTGGTATCTGAGTGTAGTTTTAATTTTCATTTCTCTCATGGCCAGAGATGCTGAACATTTTTTCATGTATTTATCGGCCATTTGTAGAGAACTCCCTACTTTTAGGCATAAATAAGACACAAAATAGCAACGAAGTCCATACCACAGCAGAAAGAACAGAGGAACCTATAAGGAAGAAGAAAGCAGAGGCAGAACTCAGTCTATAAGAACAGATATTGAGGGAAAAGAAGAACTGTACTCTTAAGTTCTGGAAACTATTAACTGCATGAATATAGAAAAAAAGGGTTCAAAAACAAATGAGAAGCTGTAGAAGGGGATGAAAAGTGAGAGTTCAGAGCTAATGAAACACTGAAAAGCAAAACAAAATCATTAATGACCAAATAAATAAATTATAAAGGACAACACAACATATTTAGCTAAGTTCTGTTCAAGAGTAAATTTAACAAGCATATTCTGAAACAAAAAAGAATTCAAGGAGAACATCCATGAATCCTTTTAGAGGAAAACAAAAAGACAATTATTCAATAATGATATAAAAGGACTATAAAGGGGCTTGAACGTAAATAGCAAACTAATCTTTATAATAACAGTAATTCTTAGACTCATTTATACTGGACACTATAGCTAACTATATCAATCTCAATCACAGGTACGTTTGTACACAAAATTATGATCCATGCACAGAAAGTACCACAGTTGCTAAAATGAACAGGTAAATCTACGAATCTACAAATTAAATGGACATTGTTACACAGTGATGTTCTGGAGTTTTCTCAAAATCAATATGCCCAGAAACAATTCACGCCCCTCCCAATCTTTTACATCTTGGTAAACATTATTAAGATCTATCTAATTACCCTACTCAGAAGCCAGATGGTCACTCAACTTCTTCTTCTGTACTTTTCTCATTCCAGCAAAGAGCATGTCTTACTAGTTCTACAGTTAAACCATTCATCTAACCATGTCTCTCTTGTCTAATTGTCTTATAAATGTAATTATCATCACAATTTGGATTGCTATTGTTTTCTATGGATACACAAGCTAGATGAGCTTTCTTAGTATCTGTTCCAACCTCTCCAGGTAGGGCTTCCTGTACAAGAAATACTGGAAAGCCCTGAAATCTATTGTCTTACACTACACTGCACATAAAATTTAGGGTCTACAAATCTTGGCCCACTCTAGGTTTTGAAAGGAGGAATGAGCTTAGTAGACACACAGTATGGAACAGTTTGAGGACAGGCTTCCTAACTGCCAGACATAAGTGCAGTCAGTCTTGTTCTTTGAGTCAATAGCCCCAGCAGCAGCCCCAGCATCCAGTCACAGCACCCACCAGCAAGGACCGCATCCCACCTTCTGCTCTGGCAGAGGCTGTAGTGTCTTGGCAGCCATATGTGTGGTGTTTCCTATTTCTGAGGCAATTCCAGAGATTTTGTAACTACTTTGTTCACTGTATGAGAATCTTTTCTAAAATAGCTAATGACTTTTCCATGACTTCAGGATAGCCTCAACACCACCCTCATCTATTTTACTGCTCAAGTAATTATTCCAAAACACAAATTTAATCACCTCACTCCTCTTCTTAAAATACACAATAATCATCAAAAATAAAGGCTAAATTATATTACATGATTGGAAGTTCTGTGGAGGTAGAATTTCCACCTCCACTTCTGGGTGTCCCTGGTCTGAAATCACAGATGTTTCTCTACCTAGAAGCAGAAGACAAAACTAGATTTTCCAGCTGGGAGAATGAGAAGGCTCTCACGCACCATTACTGGCTTGAAAATGGAGGAGGCCACAGGCAAGTGTGAGGAGGAGCACAACTTAGCTGTCACCTTGAATAAGCCATCAGGGTGATTCTCCAGAATCTCCAGTAAGAAAATCTGCCCCGCTGACACCTTCACCTCGACCTTGTGAGAACTCAACCAGAGAACCCAGCTAAACCACAGTGGACTGAGTTCAGAAACTGTGAGCAGCGTAAGCAGGTACTGCATTAAGTCACTATGTTTATAGGGATCTTGACAACAGTGACTAAAAACTAATACTAATGGTCATTTCTTTTGATGTGATGTGCAAAATCTTTTCAATGAGATAAGATCACAGTTGTTGATTCTTCTAAGTATTTCCAGTGCAGTTTGGTGTTTGTTCATGAACTCTCTGCCTACTCCATATCTTCAAAATTTCTACCTACTTTCTCTTTCAGCATAGTGTTTCTGTTTTAATACTTAGATCTTTAATCCATCTTGCCTTTAGTGCATAGTGATAGACATAAGCCTAGTTTTACTCTTCAGCATGTAGAAAGCCAGGTTTTCCAGTACTATTTATCACAGAGGCTATCTTTCTTCGAGTGATTTTTGCAGCCCCTATGTCAAAGATGAAGAGGCTCAGTGTGTCTGCAGTTTGTCTGCATCTTCTCATCTGTTCCATGATCCTTAAGTCTGTTTCTTGCCAGTAACCATGCTGACTTCCTTATGGCAGCTTTGTAGATTGTGATGCCTCCTTCCTTGCTCATGAAATGGGGAAAAATTGTAGCCAACTGTCCCTCAGGAGAAAGACTTCTATTTAGAACACATAAAGAATTTTTAAAAATCAGTCTCTCAAGATTTGCAGAACTAATCCAGAAGTGTTTAAGATGAATATATACTTCTGAAGAAGTACATATGGCAATATATAAAAATACATGAAATAAATATGTGAAAAAGTGTTGAACAACATTGGTTACTTAAGAAATGCAAATTAGTTTTGCACTGTGGCAGTATCGTAGCCAATGAGGTTTATTTATTATTATTTTTTTTTGTCTTTTTTGAGACAGGGTCTCGCTGTGCAGTTCAGGCTGGCCTTGAGCTGACTTTTGTAGCCCCGGCTGGTCTCGAACTCGCACCAATTCTCCTGCCTCAGCCTCCCGAGTGCTGGGATTACAGGCGTGCGCCACCACGCCTGGCGCCAATGAGGTTTATATGAGGTGCAATTATTGCTAACTGGAAACTTAAGAAATGCAAATTAAAACAACACTGAAATTCCATCTCACCCCAGAAAGAATGATTATCATCAAGAAATCAACCAATAAAAATGCTGGAGAGGCTATGGGGAAAAAGGAACCTTTCTCCACTGTTGATGGGAGTGCAGACTGGTGCAGCCGCTGTGGAAATCAGTGTGCAAATTCCTCAGAAAGCTAGGATTACAGGTCCTGTTTGAACCAACTATTCTCACTCTGGATATTTTTCCAGAAGAGATGACAACATCATACCTCAGAATGTTGTGCACCCACGCTTGCAGCAGCATAATTTGTCATAGCTAAATCTTGGAAACAACTCAGATGTCCATTATTGAGGTATGAATAAAAAATAATGTGGTATTTTTATAAAAGGAGTATTACTTAGCTAAAGTGAAAGATAAATTCTAGATATAGGTAAATGGATGGAACTACAGACCATACTCAAGTGAAATAAACCCAGCCTCCATGTGTAAATACTCTATTGTCTTTCTAATATAAGAAACTGAGGGTAAATAAAATCCAGAAGGCACAATAGATAAGATGAACAGGAAATAATCTGATCAAAAGGAAAGAACAACTGTGATGAGGGAAAGGAAAAAAGAAGGAAAGAATATATGTACATACACAAAATAGCTAAGATAATTGTACTACTAATTTTTATTAAAGAAATAGTTAATGCTTAATTTTTATCAATTTTGCAGACCTATACTTGTAATCCAAACTACTTTGAATATAACAATATGCAATATAACAACCATTGTTAATTTTCTATTATCTTGTATTGAAATTTTGCATCATTTTAAATGTTTTTTTTTAAATTTTTTATTCTTTTTTTTTTAAACCCCTAATACTTAATAGAAAAAGGTACTTTGTGTTGTGCTTCCTTTGTAACTTTCTAACTTTATTTAGGGCCATCACCAACACCATCTGCACCTTCCTATTTGTGTAAGCCTTAAAATCGACATTTATTTATTTGTTTAAGGCTAGCAGATGTTGTACACAAGCTGTACTTTGGTTCTGGGCAATTAAAGAAGCACCCACTATGAAACAGAAATAAATATCAAAGTTATGATTCACTATATATACTGAACATGTTCCCTGAAAAGTTACACAAATAAAAGCCAAGACTTTAAGATAACTGTTTCATCTCCATTTTCTTATTCTCCTTTTTGTCTGCAGGAAAAATCAGTAAATATAAGAAATCTTGATTTTACAAAATACCCACTAAATTTCAGAAATCAATTTCTTCCTACCCTCCACCTTGCATATGTCATTCATTATTCAAAAGTCCATCAAAACCGAACTATATCTGCATGATTTATAGTACCTGGGCTTTTTTCTTTTCTTTTTTTTTTTTTAGCATCAGGTCAATGTCTTTCTAAACCTATATGGTTTTACTGGTAAACCATTCCTAATGACTAATATTCTTCAAAAACAATTATCTCAATTTACATTCTACCAGTCAGTACCTTCACCTGCTAATTAACAAGTCTCGATATTTTCAGACCCCTTTGAAGTAGACAAAATGTTATAAACTTACTTTGGAAAATATTATTGGCAGGACATACCTCAATCATAAAATGTAATAAGCACCGTATTTGTGTTTAAACACAGAACAGTATCTGGTCCATTCCACCATGACCTGCTTACATAAAATCACTGATTACAGGCAAAATAAATAAAAAAATAAATAAAATTGACTGCATACTACATAAAAGCCAGCATGACCTCATGGGCAACTGAAAGTGATAAATGAAAACCAAGTGATTACTGAAACCTTGTGAAGACCATTCACGGGCAAATATGGAGGTTGCGTAGCCACTACCTGCTAAATAGAAATATCCATTTTGCTTGAGAGAAAAGGTTTTTGAAACTTTGAAGGCCATTAAACCATGAGTAGTTAGCCTCAAGCTGCCAACAATTGGGGTTGAAGATGGCACTACCAAAAAGGAAAGGGGAATGATGCCATTCTTGGCAGAGCTAGGCAGGCTCCGCTCCAGTGTGTGTGAGCAGACTTGCATGCACAGGGCCTCCTGGCTCAAGGCAGGCCTGCCTCGAGTGTTAAACGAGTACATTTTAGTAGCATGATAGCCAAGTTAGGGAAAAGTATATCTCTTTCTCCTTACTGTCCTTCCTATTAGTTCTCAAGAATGAGGAGCTGCTCATTCACAAATTGTTAAGTCCGTGACACCAGAATAAATGAAGACGTAATATGGTACTTACAAAGACTGTAGATTCCTGTCATAAATCTTAATCTAAGGATGATGGATAAAGAAGGTTAGCTCAAAGGGCTTTTTGGTGCAAAAAAGATCCCATATTTGGGTATGTCTCAAAAACCCATAAAGTAAGTATGGCACATTTCCAAAGAAAAACGAAGGTATTTACATTTCCTGTTACGCCTGTATCACAAGGCAGCCATAGATACTTCAGAGATGCTATGCTCATCCTTACAACTGCCTAGAGGATGCTCACTGGTGCCCTAAGCAGTAGGCCACCTTAAGTTAACAATTTGTTACTCTGTCATTCCTCAAATGCACTTACATACTGTCTTAGTTACTTTTCTCCTTGCTGAGACAAAACACCCCACACCCAAATAAAGGAGACATAGCTGATTTTGTCTCAGTTTGCAGAAGTTTCAGTCCCTAGCTGGCTCCAAGGCAAGCTGGTATGGCAGAGGAGCAGTGCGGAGGCCAAAGAGCCCATGGAAAATTAGGGCAGGCAGAAGGCAGCAAAGTGACACTTGCATTCACCTTTCTGGACCTTACATTCCATCTGGGCTTCCCATCTGTTTTAGCTTCTTTTCTCACTGCTGAGATCAATCACCTCACAACCAAAGTTAAAGGAGCAAAGGTTTATTTGGTTCACAGTTTGTACCGGTTTGGGGCCATAATCACCAGGCCCCAAGCAGCGCAGCATGGCAGACAGTCATCACAGAGAAGAAAAGTTTACGGCACCCACAGGGTAGCAAAAGCCAAGAGAGGAAGAGACAACTGTCTTTCTGCTCCTTATATTGTATGGAGGCCACCTGCCCTAGGATGAGTGCAGCACTAGCCAGAACTGTGCCAAACCCATCAGTGGACTGATTCACTAATCACATACCTTTGATCCCCACACCACATGCTAATACAGCAAACTCTGAAAAGTCCCCTCCCTATGACTGCTTTGGGGAGACTTCCAGACACAAATCATGACATCACTCAGGGCAGGGCACCACTAAGCCCAGCACTGAACCCTTAATCCCAGTAATCCCAGTGTCACAACTCTAGATCCAGGATCTAAAGGTTTCCTAAAAGCTTGACCCAGGATGCACGAGCAACTCAGAATCTCCAAGTATCTTCTGACTGCCACAATCTAATCTCCTTTGCTATAGTTTTTCTGCTGTCAGTTTGATATGGTTTCAAATCATGGCACATCAAAGAAATCTCCTTAGAAGTTTTCAACTGGAATATTAAACTCTGTAGAAACAATTGTGCCCGGTCACTAAAATGTATTAACATCACATTTTAGAGGCAGAAGGAAACTTGGAGATCATCCATTATATACTTCTCAGGAATAATGACTGGGACCCAGTATGTTAACTGAGCCTCTTAGCTAGTGAGCGTCAGGAAGAGAAGTCATTAGAATCTAAATCCTGTTCCCAGGCTATCATTTATCTTAGGTTTTGTCATCTTCACGGTGTGCAGCAAAAAAATACTGTGGTAAAACAAAATACCTATCATCTGAAGAATGGTTGAAAAAGATATGGTATTTTCATACAATGAAATATTACTCAGCTACAAAGAATGATAAACTAGAAGACTTCATATATAAGTGGATGTATCTTGAACATATCCTCATAAGTGAAATAAACCAAAACTACATATGTAAATAATGTATCGTATAGTCTCCCTAGTGTAAGAACTCAAAAGAATATATATATATATATATGTATATATATATATATATACACACACACACAGAATGTACTGTTTATAATCCACAGATGCATAATTTCAATATACTGTAATATGGAGTTTATGAAATACTTTGTTATGCTTTAAATACATGCACCAAGATTTTATTTGTTTTGAAACTTGTACAATATCCTGATATAAATGTATAAAAATAAAAAATACTGTAAAATAAAAAAAGAATACTGTTCTACAAACTCTTTTCTCCTTCTTCCACCTCAAACACTCCCTTTCATGACTTTGTCTTCCTCTCTTTGCTATCTATACTTAAGTGGTCCTAAAACCTTACTCCTAGGTTTTTTTCTTTTTCCTTTATGGCTCTTCCATCACAGAGAACATTCTCTTAAGTCACAGATACTTCCCATCTGTCTTCCTCAATGCTATACATTTCACCTACCTCAAGAATTTATTATTATCTTTCATATATAGTAAAGTATTTTGAGTTGAGCCCAGTATTTTCCACATAGCTTTTCATCAAGACAGAGGTCATGAAACAATTTGTTTCAACTCACTCTTCAAAATTCAAGCTTTGTCAAAAGAATGCATGAATGGACAGTGTGATGTATTCAAATGATAGAAAACTATAAAGTAGTTAAAAATGACTATCAAAAATGGCTTTGGAAGTTTACAGCTTATGTACTTTTCCTCCAAATCCAAAGTAACAATGGATAAAATATAAAACACTGAAAGCCAAGAAGATAAAATGAAGACTCAAAAATGACAGAGCTCATCCACAGACCTGAAATTAAACATAAATACAAATACTGGAATTGAGACCAAAAGAAAATTGAGTTCTAAAGCCAGAGTAGGTGGCAGCAGTAAGGAACTCAGGTCCACTGAGGCAAAGGAAATTAAATATATTCCATGGGAAAAAGGGAAACTAAAGCCAGGTTCACTGTCTGAAGCACAAAGAGTTTGGGTGATAGCGGATCGAGTATGAAGTAATGACCACAAACTCTACAGTCTAAGACAAGTTCTCCAATATTCATTATAAGAGCACCTTCTAGATCATGAGTTTGGGGAGCCAGTGAGAAGCAAGTGAAAAATCATTAAACAAGGAGATGCTCAAACAGGAAAACCTAGCAATTCTAAATGCAAATGTACCTAAAGACAAATACATACACAGAAGATAAATAAAACAAAAACTGATAGAACAAAAAGTAAAAACAGACACATTAATTATAGCTAGAGACATCAACATTTGTTTCTCAGTAACTAATAAAGCAAGTGGGCACTGAAGATAATCATTCATGATTTACAAGACCTGAATAGCCCCAATTGACCTACTTACATTAAACACATTACCCAGAAATATCAGAATACACTTTTCCCTAAAGTGCATGACATACTGACAAACACCATATTGTAAGCCAAAAACGTAATTCAATATCACAACACATTAAACAGAACTGAAATAATATCGCCTCACACTAATAAAATTAAACTAGAAATAAGTAACAAAAAGGTAACTGTAAAATCTTCAAATATTTGGGAAATAAGCAACATATATGTAAATAATCCATGAGTCAAAGAAGAAGTCACAAGAGGAATCAGAAAATATTCTAAATTCAATGAAAATATATGGAAAATTACAGAATATATCTAAGGCAGTGTTTCTAAGGAAATTTATAGAATTAAATGTTCATAATAAAGAATGATGGCCTCAAGTTGATGAACTAAATTTAAGAAAGTAGTAAGAGATGAACAATTTAAACTCAAAGCAGAAAGGAGGAAAGAACTTAAAAGATACAAGCGGAAATCAATGAAACAATACAGAGGAAGAAGTAGAGAAAACCCATGCAACCTGAAGCTGGTTCTTTAAAGGCTCAGCAAATCAGATAAACCTCTAACCAAACTGAGGAGGGTAAGATGATAAAATCAGGACCAAAGGAAGGAACGTTGTTAAAATCCTCACAGACATTATCTATAATATTTTCATTATTATGAAAACTTTTATTACTTATGAATTCAATAATTGAGATGAAATTAGCAAATTTATGTATACAAACTACTAAGGCTCACTCAAGAAACATAGTGAAACCTCCAATACAGAAAATACTAGACTCAGGTGGCCACACTAACAGATCCTCCAAAGTACTTTAGAAAGAAATAATCATAATTCTACACAAGCTCTTTTATTTTATTTATTTATTTATTTATTTATTTATTTATTTTTTTTTTTTTTCAGAACCTTTATTTGTTTATTCACTCATTTTTATGGCCGGCTCAGCCCGTCCGGAGGGCAGGTCTGGCGCAGCATGTGGTGCCGGGGATCGAACCGCGGTCCCTGAAGCCGCCCAAGCCTTCCCAAGCAGGCGCTTCAGACCACTGAGCCATCCCGCGGGCCCCTTTTTTTTTTATTTTTTTTTATTTTTTTTTATTTTTTTTTTCAGAACCTTTATTTGTTTATTCACTCATTTTTATGGAAGCTCTTTTAGATAAAAAGAAAGACCACCAACAAGCTTACTTCAAGGCCATGTGCGCGCGCGCGCACGCGCGCACCTTGTTATAATTCATTATAACCAATTGGGCTTTAGGCAGGCAATTCAAAATTCAAGGTTGGTTAAACACTCAAAACTTCAGTGAATGTAATTCACTGTACTGACACAAAAATTCTGTACAATTATATGAATTCAAGCAATGCAAAAATTAAATCCTGGGTCAAGGACATAGCTCAGTGTTGCAACATCTGTCTGGCAAGTGCAAACTCCTGAGTTTAATTCCTACTATAAAAAAATAAATTCTGAATTCATGATTTAAAAAAAACTTCTTGGGACTCTCCTTAATTTAACAAAAGGCCATAAGCAGAAGACCCAATAGCTAACAACAAATTTAGTGATGAAAAGACTAAGATCCATATAGAATTCACAAAAGAATTCCATCCATCAAAGTAATTCTAAAAAGGAACGAAATCACACTTCTTACTTCAAAATGTTATCATGCCAGTGTAATCAAAACTGGGTGATACTCCCAACAACGTAAGAATACATATTCTTCTCAGTTACAAATGGGATGTTTTCTAAAACAGATCCCATACTAGATCGTAAATATGCTTAAGTAGATGCAAAGGAACTGAAATTATTCCATACTTACTACCTGACTATAGTACAATGAAACTGAAAATTAATGACAAGAGAAACTGGGAAAGCTCAATAAACACATGGAAATTAAATAACATCCTCCTGAATGACCAATGGTTACAGATGAAATGAAAAAAGAAATTAGTATCTACAATCAAATAAAAATGCAAATACAACTTACACAAATCTGTGGGACACAACAAAAGCAGTTTCAGAGGGAAATTTACAGCAATGAACTCTTAGATCAGGAAAACAAAGTAAGAACAAATAAATAACCTAATGATGGAACTCAAGCTTCCAGAAAAAGAAAAGCAAGACAAGCACAAAGCCCACATGAAAGAGGAAATTATAAAGATCAGAAAAGAAACTAATATAACTGAAATGAAGAAAAAAATACAAAGAATTAATGAAGAGTTGGTTCTTTGAAAAATAAAACTGATAACCACCTACCTACTCTTTTCAAAACAAGGAAAGAAAAAACTCAAATTTATTTAATATGAAAAGGGTCGGGAGCTGGGGAGATGGCTCCGAGGCACAAGTGCCTGCTGGGCAAGTGCAAGGTCGTGAGTTTGAACCCCAGTCCCACCAAAAAAAAAAAAAAAAAAAAAAAGGTGAAATCACTACAGATCCTGTGGAAATTCA
This sequence comes from Myocastor coypus, assembly GCA_004027025.1. Classification (NCBI taxonomy): domain Eukaryota; kingdom Metazoa; phylum Chordata; class Mammalia; order Rodentia; family Myocastoridae; genus Myocastor; species Myocastor coypus. Next base: position 147,057 of record PVJA010000179.1, read on the forward strand.
GATCATCAATATCTACTTTGAAAAATTTTTACTCATATGGCAGAAAACACAGAACAAATGGATGGATTCCTAGATATGCACAAACTGCCAAAAGTGAGCCAAAAAGATATAAACATTCTGAATAATCCAATATCAGTTAATGAAATTGAAAATGTAATTAAAAACTTACCAACAAAGAAAAGCCCAGGTCCAGATGGATTCACAGATGAATTCTCCAAGAAATTTAGAGAAGATTTAGCACCAATACTCCTCAAACTCTTCAATGAAATTGAAAGAGAAGCAATTCTTTTGAATTCATTTCTGGAGGCAAGTATTTACCCTGATACCCAAACCAGAGAAAGACTCAATCAAAAAAGAGAACTTAAGACTAATCTTCCTATTGAACATAGACGCAAAAATCCTCAGCAAAATACTAGCAAACAGGATGTAGCAAATCATCAAGAAGATTATACACCATCATCAAGTGTGATTCATCCCAGGGATAGAGGAAGGGATCTACATGCATAAATCAATAAATGCAATACATCACATCAACAGAGCCCAAGACAAAAACCACATATGAAGAGATGCAGAAAAACCTTTTAAGAAAGTGTAATACTCATTCATAATAAAAACTCTACAGAAAATCAGAGTAGATGGTCTTTACCTCAACCTGATAAAAGCTATCCACGACAAAGCTACAACAACGAACTAAGTTTGCTTATAATGAAGCCAAGGAAAACGGATTAAAAAAAAAAAAATCAGGAATGAAACAAAGACATACATGGTCAACACTCCTTTCAGTATAGTTCTGGAAATGTTAGCCAGAGCAATGAGACAAGAAAGAGAAACAAAAGGAGTAAGAATTGGAAAAGAAGAAGTGAAATTATCATTATTTGTAGGTGACATGATACTAGATAATATGTACAAGATGCCAAAAAAAAAAAAAAAAAACTCTAGCCAAATGCTTCTAGAATTAATAAGGAAATTCAGTAGCATAGCTGGATACAAAGTCAATACTCAAAGATCAACAGCATTCCTGTACATAAGCAATAAACTCACTGAGACATTAGGGAAACTACACCCTTCACAATAGCATCCAAAAGAAGGAATACATAGGAGTCATTCTAACAAAGAAAAATATCTATACACTGAAAATTATAATACTCTAAAATAAGAGTTCAAGGAAGACTTCAGAAAAATGGAAAGCTAAAGTACAAGGACAAGGGTTCCATGCCTGGAACCACATCCCCATGCCCAGGCATGATCAGCTGGCCACCAAGACCAAGCATGGTGGCACATACCTGTAATCCCAAAGCTGAGGCTGAAAACAGGAGGACTGCTATGAGTCCAAGCTGCATGATGAGACCTGTACCAAATACATAAATTAAAAAAAAAGAAAAGAAAATGGAAAGATATTCTTTGCTTGTGGATAGGCAGACCCTACTCCCCAAACTGATACAGATTTAATGCAATCCTGGGCAAAATACCATTAACATATCTCATAGAGCTGTAGAACACTTTCCTAAAATTCAGCTGGAACCAGAAGCGACCTAGAACAGCAAAACCAATCCTGGGCCACAAAAGCAAGGCAGGAGGTATCACAGTCCCTGCCCGAAATTATACTACAAAGCTACTGTGATAAAATTCATGGTACTGTCAAAAATAAAATCAAAAAACCAAAAACAGACCTGAGGATCAGTGGAACTGATGAGACGATGTGGACCCAACTACAAACACATTCAGTTACCTTATCTTTTTTTTTTTAAATTATTATTTTTATTATTTTTTCTTGTTTCAGAACTTTTGTTTATTTTTATGGCCCGCTCAGCCTGCCCTGAGGGCAGGGATGGCACAGCATGTGGTGTCGGGGGTTGAACCACGGTCCCTGCAGCCGCCCAAGCTTTCCTAAGCAGGTGCTTTAGACCATTGAGCCATCCTGCCGGGCCAGTTACCTTATCTTTGACAAAGGAGCCAAACATGCTCACTGGAAGAAAGATAGAATCTTCAATAAATGGTGCTGGAAAAACTTACTGTTCACATGCTGAAGATGAAAACTAGATCCATGTCTATCATTATGCACTAAACTAAAACAAAAATGGATTAAAGATTGAATCTTAAGCTGCAGAAAAAGTATTTCAAAATATCAACAACTGTGATCTAATCTTATTTAAAAAGTTTTTGCATATCAAAAGAAATCACCAACAGAATGAAACAAAAATCCAGAAAGTTGGAAAAAATTTAGCCAACTGTCCCTTAGATTGTCCTTCTATCTAGAAAGTATAGTTAAAAAACATCAGACCCCCAAAATTCAAAGAAGTAATCCAAAAGTGAGCATGTGAGCGGAATATACACTTCTCAGTTGAAGATATACTCATAGCAAATAAACATATGAAAAAATGTTCAATATCACTGGTCATTCAAGAAAAACAAGTTAAAACAACACTGAGATTCCATCTCATCCCAGAAACGATGGCTATCATTAAGAAATCAACCAAGGGCCAGGGATATAGCTCAGTGGCATAAGCACCTGCCTGGCAAATGCAAGGTCCTGAGTTCAATCACTCTCTCTCTCTCTCTCTCACACACACACACACACACACACACACACACACACAGAAAGAAACAAAAATGCTAATACTCCAGCAATGTATGTGCACCCATGTTTACAACAGCACGATTTTTCATAGCTACGTCTTGGAAACAACCCAGATATCTATCAACCAAGGAAAATGGATAAAAATATGTGATGCTTTATAAAATGGAACAAATATATATTCTTTTTGAGACAGGGTCTCACCATGCAGTTCAGGCTGGCCTTGAGCTCACTTTTGTAGCCTAGGCTACTCACCTGTAAAGAAGGATAAACTTGAGGCTTTTATAGGTAAATGGATACAATTGGAGATTGTACTCATAAGTGAAATAAGTCAGACTTGCATGTGTCAACACTGTAGCATCTCTTTAGTGAGAAAATAAAGAGTAAATAAGATCCAAAATGTACAGTAGATATAGCGAAAGAGAAAGAAACTGCTCAGAAGGAAAGAACGACTGTGATGGGAGAAACAAGAAAGAAAAAAAAAAAGATAGGCATACACACACAAAATAGCTAAGATAACTGTACTACTGAGTTCTATTAGTTCATTGAAAGGAACAGTTAGTGCTTATATTGTTGGATTAATTTTGTATACCTGTATCTGGTACTCTGAGCTACTGAAGATAACAATAAGCAATATAATAGTCATTATTAATTTATCATCTTGTTTTGAAATTCTGTTGCATTTGTATTGTATTTTTTTCTTTAATTAAAAAAGGTGTTATAAACATAAAGACAAACACATAAGCCAATTTAACAAAAAGAAAAAAGTACAGAAAGTAAATCTTTTTTTCAGGAAAAAAACAGTAATATGTCATTTATTTACTTATTTATTTATTTTGGAACCTGGGATTGAACTCAGACCCTTGTGCTTGCCAGGCAAGTGCTCACTCTACTGAGCTATCTCCCCAGCCCCTTATTTATTTATTTATATTTATTTTGCTTCAGCTTAATTTTATTTTGTAGATTAGAATAGGAGCCCCCAAAGCTATTTATTATACTGATTCTAGTGTAACTAATGAGCTTGCTTATAATCCAGCAGATTTACTACCAAACTCCTAAGATTAGAGCAATAAAAAAGGTAAGTTGTAATGTAGTGACATTTATAGCTTTTAATGTACAATTTTGTATATTAAAAAAAAATTTTATTGCTTTTAACATGTTAGTAGTATATTTGCAATAGTTGAGACACTGCATATTTTTGTCCTCACAAATGTTATGACAAATTTTCTAATCAATATTGGTTCTGAAGGGGGAGGAAAAAGAAGAAGAGAAAAAAAGTTTTCTTCTCTTTGAACTAAGAGGAAGTACTTGTATGTATAGCCCAATGTTTCATAATTGCAGTGGGTTACCGGTGAAACTGGCAATGTTGAAAGCTGTTGATTTAAGCCTCTCACAGCTCATCGTACTAATCTAGGTCTGTATTTTATGCCTTGTAATTAAGCTTTTCCTCTAGGTGATCAAGGGCAAGTTAAAGCAAGACTTGTCTAACAAAACTTTCATCATTTGTACTTTCCAGGGTCAAATCTCCTCAGGATTAACTTTGGAACCATGTGCAGTGCTTTGTAGAACTGTTGTCAGTGTCAGCCATCGGGATGAGTCACGGCCAATGCTTGACCAATTTGCTCTCTGTGAAAGCCTGAGAAAACGTTTTCTCCTCAAGTGACTCTCCCTAGGCACACTATACTTCACTTATCCCTTTCCTCTGAGGTCCCATAATCTCCTTGACCAGAAAGTTTGGGAAACCCCTGAGTTATAGGATGTTACAGCTCAGGTTCTCTTATCTCCTGAGTCCTCACTGACCTTGAGGGGCTAGAGCCAAAATGATGGCTATCCTTGTAGCCCTTCTTTTTCACCAATTTTTGGTCTGTTAACTTACATTTTCAATTCTCCAGCAGAAAAGTTCCATGATACAATTACTCAGAAAGTAAATCTTATCTTTCAAAAGGTGCCAAGAACATTCAATGGGATGATGAAAAAACTAGGTATCAATGTGTCAGAGAATGAAGATGGATTCTGATCTGACATCACATCCTAAAACTAACTCAGAATGGACTAAAGACGGAAATGTAATATCTCAACTAAACATGATTATCACTGTATCAACCAATGCTGGATATTTATTCAACACAACAACAACACACATTCACATAAAACATCTGAATATATTCTGATGTACACATTCACATAAAATATCTGATATATTTAGTTTAACTGTCACAGGTGCCTTGATTTCCTAAATAGATGGACAGCACTTACCTTGCAAGCCCATTCTGACTTGGTGAAAAGCCAGAAGTTGCACGATGCTAGATCTGAGCAACAAGATAAATGAGGCACACCATGTTTCTACACCCCTGCATTTCCAGGCAATGGCATTCAGTAGCAGCAGCATTAGCTGTATTTTTGAACACACTTCACAGACAATCACAAAAGAGATTTTGGTTGTGATACCATATTACAGTCCTGTAAAATGCTGTAACTGGGAAAACTAGGTAAATGATATACAGCATTTTTCCATATTATTTTTTACAACTGCATGTAAATGTACAATTATCTCATAAACTTTTTTATTTAAAAAGGGTTACATATTATATGATTCTATTTGTATGTATGATATTCTGGGGAAAAAAAAAAAAAACTATAGGGACAAAAATCAAATTAGTAGCTGCCAAAAGGCAGAAATCAGGGACAAAGACTGAGGAGTGTGAGATATTTTTAGATGATAAGAATTACGTTCTATTCTGATTGTTCTGGCAGCTATAGGGCAGCAGCAATGGATGAAAATTCAGAAATACAAACTAGTACAAGTCCCTGGGTGTGACACCAAGCACTTGAGCAGAAATTGCAGATACAGAAATGTAAACCATTATATTTTAATAAACTTGGTTTATACAAGGATACTAGTTAAGCTTGACCACTTCGCAGGTCTGATCAGAAGAAAAGGCAAAGACAGGCATAAACATTTAAGAAATTTTAAAAATTAAATGAATATTGATACAACGTATTTTTTAAATGACAAGATTTTTCAACATAGAATGATACTGAAGATTCCTAAATAAAAAGGCAAAATGTTGCGCTGAGTGTATTATTTTGTGGTTGTTTGTGTGCAAAAATGAAGCAATGAGCAGCAAGAGGAACTGTAACAAGAAATCTGTATCGCTAATTGCCTGGTGAACCAAATACTTCAGTGGCTGCTATGGATGGAGTGAGAACTTACAACCAGCTTCACATTTTTAGTCAGGTTCCATGTGGAACTGTTACACAACAAAATGAAAATTAAACACAGTAAAATAATTTTAAAACTAAAATGTCTCCTCCAATCAAAAGAATACTGGAAATAACTAAAAGGAAAATATTAAATTACCAACTCAGTTCATTTAATAAAATTAGTGTAAATGTCCCAAAGACCATATAAAATTACAGATAAATTTTCTATGTGAAAATAGATGGAAAATCCCTAATATTATAAAATCAAATTCTATGTACTTATAAAGAAAGTCTCATGTTTCACAACCAAGTTGAGTATTCCAGAGATCCAAAAAAGGTTCCATGTAGAAAATACCCTTAAAATTCAGATTAACTGAAGAAAGCATGGTAATCTCAATGCAAATACTACATTCCTATTAAAGTTAATGCTCATTTCCAATAAAAGAAACTCTTAAGACAGCCATAGACAGAAACTACCTTAGCTGAAGAGGACCTATCAAAAGCCTACAGTAAAAGCCTTACTTATCAAAATGCTTGACATTAAAACTTTAGAAGCAATTATTTTGAAAGAAAAACAACATAAAGATGGTCTTTGTCATGGCTCATTTTTTAACACTGCCCTAGAAATTATATCCAAGGAAGAGAAATAAGCAAAGAAATCATTTTTAGTTATGGCTATCTACATAAAAATCTAAAAGAAGGTAAAAACTATAATACTGATGGGTAGATGATCACTATACAAAAATCAATGCTATGGGCCAGCCTGAGGGTTTGATCCCCAGTGTGCTGTCCTGGCTCTGCCCCTAGGGCATGCTGAGACAGTGACTGAGACTGGGAATGATGGAGCATGCCTGTAACCCTAGTGCTTGGGAGGCTGAAACAGGAGGATCACTTATGAGTCCAATCTATGTAGTGAGACCCTGTAGACCATCTACTGGAAACATAAAAAAAAAAAAATTGATACTTCTAAACACCAACAATACCTGAACAGAAATAGTAACAGAAGAAAAAAAAAGTGATCTCATTTAAAACAGCAACAAAATAAGACACCTAGAAAGAAATTGAACAGAACAAGGCCTTTGTGAAAAACTCAAAATATTACTGGGGCTGGGGAGACAGCTCAGTAGAATAAGTACTTGACTAGCAAGCGCAAGGCCCTACGTTCAATCCCCAATTCCATGAAAGAAAGAAAGAAAGAAAGAAAGAAAGAAAGAAAGAAAGAAAGAAAGAAAGAAAACATTACTAATAGATGCAAAAACTGTTTTGGACTGAATGGAAAGACATCATCTGTTCACATAGGGCACCCAATGGTTTTGCTATGCCAATTCTCCCCAAATAAGTCAATAAAGTACTTAAAACCAAACTACAGCAGATCTCTGTGGATTTATAAGTAATTGTAAAATTCATAAAGAATATAAATGGGTATACAGTGATAAGGTAATGGTAAAGACCATAACTTACCCTGACCTGGAACTAAGCAACATGGTAATAGTGGTACAATAGTGGTGTGTAAACATACACACTGATGGAACAGAATGGGCTCCTGAAACTGAACCATGCATTAACAACAATTTCTGACCTAGGTGGTGTTACACCTATGAGAATATAAACTAGCCATATAAGCCGGGCGTGGTGGCACACACCTGTAATCCCAGCACTTGGGAGGCTGAGGCAGGAGGATTGGTGCGAGTTCGAGACCAGCCTGGGCTACAAAAGTGAGCTCAAGGCCAGCCTGAACTGCATAGCGAGACCCTGCCTCAAAAAAAAAAGACAAAAAAATTTAAAAAAAATTAAAAAAAAAAATAAATAAACTATCCATATAGCAGGGAAAGAGGGGACTCTCCGATCTCTATCTGAAAACTACACAAAAGCAAATTCCAGGTGGGCTAAATCATGAACACCAAAACTTTCAGGAACAAAAACTAGATTATCTTAAGTGATCTTTAGAAAGGAAAAAATCCCAAAATAAAAGTTTTAAAGGAATAAAGCACTAGGGCCAATGAGACAGCTCAGTGGACTAAGCGCCTGCTTAGGCAAGTACAACCAGAGTTTGATCCCCAGCACCACATGCCATGCCAGCCCCATCCCCGGGCACGCTGAGCCAGCTACTGACCCAGGGCCTGGTGGCACACACCTGTAATCCCAGCACGAGGGAGGCTGAGACAGGAGGGTGACTATGAGTCCCAGCTGCACGGTGAGACCCTGCACCAAATACATAAATTAAGAAAAACAGAAAGCATTTACTAATGGACTGATAAAATTTGGCATTAGAACTTAACATTTTTCAAAAACATAGTTAAAAGACAAGATTGAAAAGCTAGCCAGGCATGGTGGTGCACGCCTGTAATCCCAGCACTCGGGAGGCTGAGGCAGGAGGATTGGTGCGAGTTTGAGACCAGCCTGGGCTACAAAAGTGAGTTCAAGGCCAGCCTCAACTGCACAGCAAGACCCTGTCTCAAAAAGACAAAAAAAAAAAAAGAAAAGCTATAGACCTAGAGAAGAAAGTGCAATGTGTATTGACAGGAAATTATAAAGTCACACTTTATATTTTAGCAGACATATAAAAAGTAGACACCAAAAATACACAATGGATCTGTACTAGTGGTTACTGCTTGCGGTAAGAAAGAGGACCAAGGACAGAGACAAAAAGAAAGTACCCATTTTCCCTGTAATATCATTTTTATTAAAAATGAAGTCAAGTAAAAATATCAACTATCACCAGTTCTTAAAATTGTAAAGAATGTTTTATAATTTCCAGGATTTTTTAATATTGTCATAATTCTAAAATGTAAACAAAAGCAAGAAAAGCTTTCTGTCATGTCCCAAATGAAAGTTCACGCAGAAAAGTTAATGCCCCCCAAGATCACAATTTGGGAGGGCTGGTGTCCACTGTCTCTCTCCTCTGCAAGCATATTCAAATACTCATGTCCAGCTCTGATCAAGGTTAGGAAGAGAGCCTATCTCCTGCAGGGCTGGGAAAGTGGTGAGAAGTCAAAATAAGGTCCAAGGCAATCGGAATGACAAAGGCCGCAGCAATGGGGGAGGCTAACGTTTCAGAGGCTCTCCCTGGTGTGCCCAGGAGAATGTCCCTTTTGTTTCTCATCAGACTTGAGCTGAATATGAGGAGTGCTGTGTCACGGCCCCTGTCAGAGGATGATGGAGCCTGGCACATGGAGAACCCCAGGAGACTCAGGCCCAGCGCAGGAATGTTCCCTCACAACAGCAGGTTCTGTGTCTGGGAGGAATATGCGGTAATGGACACAGCGCACTAGGATTTCTCTAGCATCCAAGACAAAATGAGCCTTCATCCAGGTGGTGTCCAAATACAGGCTGTGCCCTGCTCTCACAATAATGCAGAGATACAATCAGCTCCATTCAGAAGAGACATTACTCTTGAGCAGGCAAAAAGTCATATTTTCTGTATTTTAAAAAGCATACTTCTTTTTTTTTTTTTTTTTTTGTCTTTTTTGAGACAGGGTCTCGCTGTGCAGTTCAGGCTGGCCTTGAGCTCACTTTTGTAGCCCCGGCTGGTCTCGAACTCGTACCAATTCTCCTGCCTCAGCCTCCCGAGTGCTGGGATTACAGGCGTGCGCCACCACGCCCGGCTAAAAAGCATACTTCTAACGACATCAAATAAGCACCTGAACCATTCCTAATACAATGTTTGACATCACAACAAAGCATTTCCCAAGACAGCTTAAAGATTCCCCAGGATAGAAAGCGAAATACTAACGAAGAGTAAAGGCAAAGCAAAGCCACTAAGTAACTTATTAATGACTCTGCTATTCTCTCTGACAACAGCATCTTTTCCTTCCATCAGAAACTTGTTTACTATGCCTCATGTAACTCCCCTTTATGGAAAGCAAAACTTAAGTCTGACAAAAAAGAGACATTCTAAACCAATTTAGTAAAAAATAAAATGGCTGAGCACCCAAAGATACCTGATACGTTGATTTCTTTTCTTTTTAAAAAAATGTATTTGGTACGCAGTCTCACTACACAGCTCAGACACATTGTGACACTCCTGTTTTCAGCCTCTCCAGCACTGGGATTACACCATCACACACTGACTCATGTTGATTTTTAAAAGAAAAGCTGTATGTTTTTCTCTCTCTTTAAAATTAAACAAAGGACTGTATGAACCTATTAGTTCAAATTCAGTCTCTTAGAGGAAATGGATAAAGGGAAAACCAATAAAACAGGTAAAGTGGAAGGACATTTGATAAAGGCCAAAGCAAATGTAATAAACACGTGGCAGAATCATAAATATGGAGGCTCCTTTCTCCTTAGGTAATATTCATATACACACAAAGAAATAAGAACTGTCAATACCAGAAAACAAACTGAACAATGTAGTTTTTGGCTATTGCAAATTCTATATTGAAATTTAATGTGCGTCTTCTCAAAAAAAAAAGTAACCTCCAATACATATGTCTTTTCTTAAAGTTCTCAGTTATCTTGATGAGAGAGTGAGAGCAAGAGAGAGAGAGAGAGAGAGAGAGAGAGAGAGAGAGAGAGAGAGAGAGAGAGAGAGGATATTTGGCATTTATTAGGATACAATGGCCATTCAAAGCCACAGGACTGGCTACAACTACAAGAGGAGTAAAGAGGTACAAGGAATAGCATCTGTGATAACGCAACCTCTAGAACTTCGGAAACACAGGAGGATTCAGCAAAGGAAATAGCTCCAGAGGCCCGAGGGCAAGCTTCTAGAAAACAGACAACTTGTTTGTGCTTTTATCTCCAGCTTCTGGCATGTTGCCTCTTGGTTTATAGTAAATATTCAGTATTAAGCTGGCCTCTGAAGCCCAGCTAGAATCTGGTGCTTTCCTAGAAGGTCTGCTCATAAGGTCTAAGAGCTCAGTGACTGAAACACGACCAGTCCAGGGCGGACACCCTTTCAGCCACCCGTACTTAGTGTGAAACAGCACAGCGCGGCTGCCCAGCAGCGAAGAGCTAAAGCACAAAAGGAGCCTTTGAAAGCAAAAGCATATTGACTGGCAAAGCAAACACTGCAACGTGCAAAGATCAAGTCAGAAAACAGAAGCTTTTCATCTTTGGTTGTTTCACAAAGTAAATAAACATGAAACATATGGCTGATGGCGCAGCTTCTGAGGGAGGCTAAGGATCCAGTACCACCTATTGGGAGAAGGCAACAGAAGCCAGTACGTGAGCACCTGTGAGAAATTATCAAACTTACACAAGAAATACAAAACACAGAAGTACTTTCCCTTCAGTGACCTTAACATTTTATTCTGGGAGAGGAAAAACAGAGCATGCTTATCCCTAGATCATCCTTAAAGACTTCCATTGACAAAATAACTTATCAGATGGAAACAGGTGTGGATAATCCAGCTGATTCAAAGACTGGCCCCTGCAAGGGATGTAAAATATCTGTAGAGTGAATGTCCTGTCGTGCTTGGATCTAATGTGCCCCTTACCCTTGCAACGACTCCTATGTGGCTGATGGGCTTTTAAAAAGTGGCTAATTGCGAAACTCTAACCTCATCAACAGATCAATCCATACCTAGTGGTTGAAGGGAGTGGGTAAGGATGTGACCTGGGTCTGTACCTGCGTCTTGGCCCCCTCCTCTCAGCTTTATCTGCATTCTCTCTCTTCCTCTATTTTCTGGCCTCTGTGAGTCAAGATGCTTTCCTCACCATGCCGACTCAGCCAGAAGTTCCACTTACCTCAGCTCCAAAGCAATCAAGCTGTGTGATCAGGGACCGAGGCCTCTGAAACCAGGAGGCCAATCAGCTCTTCCTTGTCTAAGCTGACTTTCTCCAGTGTTTGGTCACAGCAACAGAGAGCTGACCAACAAAAAGATAATCCCATTAAAGGACTTACATGAAAGACCGCTAGGAAACAGGTGTTACAGTGAACACATGTCAGCTCTCGCTAGTGGCATCTAGGAAATCTATTTTCAGGAGTACAGGCAGATGCAAAGTTGCATTAGTAACAATAGACATAGAGAAGTTAAAAAAAGCCCAGCCAAGTGCACTGGCGCACCCCTAACCCTACACTCTACAAGCTAAGGCTAGGGCAAAGGGGGCCACAAGTACAAGGCCAGGATGAAATACACTGTGAAATTCTACCTTAAAAAATAATAAGCAAAACCAGAAAAAACATGTACACAAGGAAGAAAAAGCAATTTTGGTTCCAACTGTCTGGTGATACAACCAGTCACATGGATGGCTGTAAATGACTGGTGGCAGTGAAGTCCAGCAGCTCACTGATGGTCAGCGTCAGGCACATACAGCCACAGAAGTAAGGACGGAAGCCTGGCTGTGCCTTGCTCCTACTGAGCCTGACCACGTCTGCTTCCCTGACCTTGTCTTTTCTGAGCTACACAGTATTCATTATTCTTTTACTAGGTTTCTTTCTACCTACTTCAACTTGTCACAAAGAAATTGTCACCAGAGTGGATTAGGTGCAGTACACCCTCAGGTAATTATGAGCAATGTCGTCTAGTTTCTGGTCTAGAAGGAGCCAATGAATACCATCTTCTTGTTCCTGGAGACATTCTGTAAATTCTTTAACGTGAAGCAGTGAAATAACTGTAACCATAATCACATAGGAGGCGCTAGAAAATTGAGAGAGTAAAAAAAAAAGAAAATTGAGAGAGTACTGAATGTGGGATATGGAGATTCAACGTTATGTGGTAAGAGCACCCGCTACTGTACAGGTACATGCCAGCATTTGGAAAGAAAGGAAAGAAAGAAAGGAAGCAAGGAAGGAAGGAAGGAAAGAAAGAAAGAAAGAAAGAAAAAAAGAAAGGCAGACAGAGACAGACAGACAGACAACATGAGGTTAATCTACAAACTAGTCCCAATGGACAAACTAAATCCAGATACTGTTAAGGAAAGTTACCTTTTTCCTTTACAACAACAGAAATGAGCACTATCGAAAAAAAGGGGAAGGTTTGATGCTCTGAGCTGAAAACTTTACAAATTAGTTCAATTTGCATCCATGTAAGTACATGAAAGAACACTGATAAATACAGTGACAAAGACGGAGGGGCTGAAGAGATAGCTCTGAGGCATAAGCACCTACCTGGATAGGACAGGGTCCTGAGTTTGATCCCCAGCCTCATATGCCATGCCAGCCCTGAACTGGGCATGGTGGTGTACACCTATAATCCCACATTGTGGAAGGTTGAGACAGGAAGATCACTGCAAGTTCAAGACCAACCTGAGGGCTACAAAAATGAGCACAAGACCAGCCCAAACTACACAGCGAGACCCTGTCTTAAAAAAAAAAAAAAAAAAGAAGAATTGGAATGGCAGTGGCTTGGAATACTATGAGTTAGGTATACTCTAAATCTCTAATTTTCACTTAGGCCTCCCCCTAGGTAGTTAAGAAACTCCTCTTACTCTGTCTTTTATCTCTTGCCTGAGAAGGCAGTGAAATTGCCTCACCTAAATTCGCTTGCAAGGGCTGGGGAAGATAGTTCTGTGACACAAGTGCCTGCCTGGCAAGCGCAAGTTTGTGAGTTTGAACCCTGGTCCTTCATTAAAAAAAAATAAATAAATAAATAAATAAATAAATTTTCCTTGCAAAAGTAAACTAATTCCCATTTGCTTCTCCCTTCATCCTTGCATGCATACATACATCCTGCTCCACTAGTATCAGGTGTACTGCTCCACTAGCATCATGCTCTGTAGAGTTCATTATAGTATCAATTATAAAACTTTTGTTCATTAATATGAGCAAGCTAATAAAAAAAGAGTAGGTATGGATTCTAATTGGTTTAGAGCAAGGAAGAAAAAGCAATTTTAGTTCCAACTGTCTGATGTATACAACCATACTTAATCAAGACTCTGAATTCAAAAGCTACCTTTAGTACCTGAGAATAGTTCTAAATGTTTATCCAATTAGTTGACTGGAAATTGGATTTGGACACAATAATGCTCTATTCTAAAAGAATATGTATAATATCACACATTCCTTAGGGTAACGTCGAAATGATTTAAAAACTGTAAGACATAAAAAGGATGGCTATGACTATATAACTTATGTCACACCTTTACCCATTCTCTATCTATTAACTTCAAAAGATCCCAGACTACATTTCACATCTTGAAAAGACAAGCACAGTAGAATGTTCATGTCTCTGAAAAACACTTTATAAGAGAGACAGAAGATACTGAAATCAGGGTATCCATTTCAGGAACAGTGGAGACCAAGCAAATGGCATTTACTAGGGGGTGGAAGTGGGCACAAGTAAACAGGCAGCAGGCCAGAATGGATTAAAATAATCTGACGGTTTGAATCTTTTGCAGTAGTTGAAGCGTCACGTAGTTTTCCAGACCAGAATAAAGTGGTATTCTAACATTAAACTAAAAGCAATAATATTGTTTCCCTAACAGGAGCAAAGACGGTATAATGATAACACACGATATCCCTGTTCAACACTTCAGTTGATAGGGATCTTGGACAAAATGCCAGTTAACTGAAGGATGCAACACACCTTAGGATTACATCTAAGGACCAGCCTATAAGACTGTTTTTTTCCACGGCTGAGCTCTGTTGGGTTTAGAGGCTTTACACCCAGGACAGGAATGTTTCCACTAGTACTAAAATTATTCCACTTGGGCCGGGCAGGATGGCTCAGTGGTATAAAGCGCCTGCTTAGGAAAGCTTAGGTGGCTGCAGGGACCATGGTTCCATCCCCCCACCACATGCTGCGCCAGCCCTGCCCTCAGGACAGGCTGAGCCAGCCATACAAATAAATAAATAAACAAACAAACAAAAGTTCTGAAACAAGAAAAAAAAATAAAAGAAATTAAAAATAAATAAATAAAATTATTCCACTGGACGCTGAGTCTCTGCCCAGTTTAAATTCTACAAATCATTATGCCAAAAGAAGCATGCCACTCTCTTGAAAAAGAGTCAGTCAGGAAAAGTAACCTTGATAGTTAAGAAAAATGCAGCAGAGGGACACATGAGCATAGAGGAAACCAGACTACTTCTAGTCTGTCCTGGGACTGCCCACCAAAACATGATGAAGAACTGCTCAAGCCACCTGCAGGCAAAAGTATCAAGGGTTAATACACACACACACACGCACACACGCACACACACACGGACGCACACACACATGCATGCACGCACACAGATTTAAACTCACCTCTTACACCCAACCGGGTTGCTTGTTAATTTTTTTCTCCGGTTTCAAGGATTGAATTCAGGACCTTGTGCTCGCCAGGCACTTATTCCACTGAGCTATCTCCTAGGCCCCTTAAAGTTGAGAAGGATTTTTTTTTGGCTAGCTCAGGCTGCCTTAAGGTTGGGTCTAGGGATTGAACCCCTGTCCCATGCCTCACTAGGATAACCCACGCAGGTGCTTAAACCACTGAGCTAACCTCAAATCCCGACCCCACAAAACAGCCTAAAACAGACAAACAAAAACCCTTTGTCCAACTAAGTTACCTCAAGGCTATGTTAACTGCATATAAACAAAAAATTATAAACATCATTTATGTATTCAGGATCATGAGAGTAGATCTGGGTGTGGTGGTGCATGCCTGTAATCCCAGCACTGGGAAGGCTGAAAATAGGAGGATCACTGAGTCTGAGCTGTGTAGTAAGGTCTTGTACCAAATGTATTAAAAAGAAAAATGAGAGCATCAATTCAGACTTAACATGTTTATATTTTTTTTTATCATTTCATGTAAATGTTTATAAATTTTAATTAACTTTTCTTCTCTAACTTTGCCATTATTTTGTAAAGACTATAGTAGGGTAGTTAACTTTACAATGACATCAATAGTTTCCAAGATATAGAAAGGACAAATGGATAGATTCAGCAATTCACAAAACAAGCAATATCTCATTTTACTGGAAAGAAATGTGATTTCAGCTATGTAAGGAATACATTAAGACCACTGTGAATAGATTTTTATATAGCTAAAGGGAAAAGATACATAGATACTGGGACGTCCAAGAGGCAGCCCGTGCATGGTTACACATTAGCTGTACTCACTTGGTCCTATTGGGAATAGTACCAACCAAGGGACACAACACTGTACCTCTACAGAAGCCAAAACGGGAGCAAGCAAGCCATTCTCCCTATGGCTGTTCCCTATGAAGCCCTAAACACAGTCAATCATTTGGTTCCCAGTAAATTTCAGGCTTGTGGGCAATAAGGTAAAGGTCGATGAGGAAACCCATTAAACTTGAGCTTCACAAACGCGGAAACTTTATTCATTACTTAGTTCTTCAACGGCATCAGTCTTATAGTAGGAACTTAACGAATATTTTCAAACAGAAGAAAGGTCAGGGAGAAATTGTTTTGAGCACTCACAGGGAAATTAAAACTCCAACACACAGCATCAGGTGCCCAGAGGAAAAGCCCAGCACTGCAGTGCCAAGAGATGACAGTGACAGCAGTGGGACATGAGCCTGAATGTGAGCAAAACCATCTCTGTCCTTGTCCCCCTTGGTTCTGGCCCATTTCCACTTCTTCATTCCACGTAACAATGCTCTCAGTTTCCAATGTCCTTCCGGTAGAAGTCCTTCCAATAAATTTCTCTCCCAATTAAATTTAATCAAAGTTGCTTTCTGTGGCTCCCATTCAAGAATACCAACTAACTCAGAGGCTTAAATACAGTGCAAGGTAATTACAGCAGCGAGGGCAGGAAATAATTCTTGACACATATCTTCTGGTAGGAGACCAAAGTTAAAAAATTATAATGACAGACTCATGCTCAAAGTCAAAACACTCACTTCTTCATTTAATATGATAGGTTGAACCTAATGAAACTGTAGATATTTAGCTATTTGTTCTCTAAAAAGTCTTTTTCATGTAATTTATCTTTATATGTTACTTTAAAAGATAGTAATATCTACTACTTGGTGGCTCTGTTAATTTTTAAGTTATCTCAAAAATTTTTACTTAATTGCCAGACGTGGTGGTGCATGCCTGTAATCCCAGCACTTGGGAGGCTGAGGCAGGAGGATCGGTGAGAGTTTGAGACCAGCCTGGGCTACAAAACTGAGCTCAAGGCCAGCCTGAACTGTACAGTGAGACCCTGTCTCAAAAAGACCAAAAAATAAATAAAAAATTTACCTTGAGCTCACTTTTGTAGCCCAGGGTGGTCTCGAACTCGCACCGATCCTCCTGCCTCAGCCTCCCGAGTGCTGGGATTACAGGCGTGAGCCACCACGCCCGGCTATGTAACATTTTTAAATGCTTAGACTTTCAAGTACTACTAATACTATAAAACATTTTTATACAGCACTTGTTGAGGCTTACAGAATGTCAACTCCCTCAATGTCTTGATAAATATTAGAAAATAGAGGGGGATGTATATACAGTAAAAATGAATTAGAATCAGACATACTCGTGACCAGGAGGCCCAACTACACAAAACTCACAGTGCTTAGACTCACAGCACTAACTGCTATTCCAGTTGTCTGAAATTCCTCCTACCAAGTAGGCATCCATAGGATAGTATTCTTAAAGTCATTAAGGAAAGTTCGCAACATTTTTAGTAGCTCTTCTAGTTGCCAACACCTGGAAGCTTGTGTTTTCTTTTCTTTATGTATCTGCCTATATCATATCCGCTATGTTTCCTCTTACCTACAGAGTTTTAAAAGTAGTTGCTCACTAACTCTTCATACCCTTAACAGTACTTACTAGCTAGCACTCAGTATTTTTCTTTGTACTCAGCCATTCTAATTCTTTTAATATTTCTAGAAAGTTTATTTTCAAATTGGTTTCTCTATTCTGAACCTACCCTACATCTTCCAAGTTTTCCAAACTGTTGAAATTATCCTGAAAACAAATGCAAAATACAGGAGGCCAATTTTGAGTGTCAGCAAAAATGTGCCACAACAGGTGAAAATTAATAAAACAGAGGTTTAGGAAAAGAAGTACAGAGTGGAAACTACTGAATAGGTAAAATAGTTGTCCTTACAAAGGGCGAGACAAGAGGTGATACACTGTAGAAAATGAGATGGAGCTTTCCTTTGTGTTTCTTCCTAGTTGCTTTCACTTAGTGCTCCCCCTTGCTCAGCCTTCCCAGCACTACCATTACAGGCATGCACCACCACGCCCAGTTCCAGCAGCCAGCAGGGTACGTCCAGGCTTCTGAGGCCAACACACAGTACCAGGAATTGAACCTAAGTCCTAGCGTTTGCCAGGCAGACACTTAGACCACTGAGCTATCTCCCTGTCCTTTCCTTTCAACAACAACAACAACAACAAAATCTTAATTATCGAAGTCCTCTAAGAAGGAACCAATAGATGAACATATACTTTGCCCTCCGACAGTTTTAAAGCTGCCTGCACAGGACAGCGCTTCACCTAGTTGAAGAGGTAGCACTGTTACCTGAAGGGTGCTTCTTCCTTTGGGACATCCACATAGTAACGAATAAAAAATCGCTCGGAATCTTCTCGCTCGCCGTCGCTGATGACGCTGCCATTAAGCTTGGAAACTGACGGCAATCTAGAATTTAAAGCCAAAATAAAGACCTCATAAGATACTAAAAATACTTAAGTTTAGAAATAAAGTAATTCGAGGCTCCACCATACTTCTTTGAAAGGACATTTGATGCAATTTTGCTTGTGTGTACATACATACATGAACTGAAGTCATTTTATAAAAGATCAAAGAAATTTGGTTTCTTTTTGAATATGACATTGACCTTTCAGAATCATCCCTCAGCTTTCAAAAGAGACTCTAAGTGGCACCATCGAATTTAAATTCATGCATGCCACAAATGTAACTTTAAATTCTCTAGTAACCATACTTTTTTTAAAAAAGCAAAAATTACAAATGAAATTAATTTTAATATTTTATTTAATCCACAACATAATTATTTTGACATGTAGAATGGTCCCTCACTTATCATAGACGCCCCTGGTGATAAGGGAAAATCAGCCAAGTAGTGACATCATATATTTGTTTGAGTATATATATTTTGAGGTTTTATAAACCCTATCCACACTCTTATAAACACTTCCCACATTCTTATAAACCTTTCCCATACTTTTAAAAACAATTCTAATGTTCTTAACCATTTACTAAACTCGCAAACCTACATAATTTTAACAACATACACATACTGTACAGTATTGCAAAATCCCTAATATACAGAAAATTCTGTGATAAATAATTTAGGTTAAGATTTTTTGAAAACTCATAAAACAGTGAGTCTGCAAAAGTGGAACCGCAAAATAGCGAGGGACTACTGCACAGTAGTCAATATTCAAAAACAGTTTCAAAGCTATTTTCTATTCTTTTAGTTATAGAATTTAAATTCCAGTATCTATTTTTCTCTTTAACACATTTCAATCTAGGTAAGACATGCTTCAGGTGTTCACAGTCACACATGGTGAGGGGCTACAATATAAAACAGTCACTTGTCTAAGAAGTGCTCAGGATAATTACAGAATTCAGGAGTGAATTTATCATAGTTGCAAAAGAATTTGTGTAAGAATAGTAACATACAAGGTTATCTCCAAAACTCAAATTTTTTTTTTCTTCTTTGTATTTTAGGGAAGGGTCTACAGGGTGTTCAGGGTCTCACTACTGGATTGGACTCATAGTGATCCACCTGTTTACAGCCTCCCAAGAGCTGGGATTATAGGCATGCACCACCATGCCCAGTCTCGATTGCTATCTCAG
Organism: Myocastor coypus; assembly: GCA_004027025.1. Taxonomy (NCBI): domain Eukaryota; kingdom Metazoa; phylum Chordata; class Mammalia; order Rodentia; family Myocastoridae; genus Myocastor; species Myocastor coypus. Next base: position 166,471 of record PVJA010000179.1, read on the forward strand.
CGCACCCAGGGGTGGGGCCAGTACAGCAGGCCTGGGGATCAAACTACGGCCCTAGCGCCTGTTTGCAGGTGCTTTAATCTGCTGAAGTATTTGGCTAGCTCTCAATCTTAAAAGAACTACATGCTGACTATTTCTTCCTTCATTGAAACTAATACAAATGCTGACAATGGCAAAGTAGTAAGAATCTTCCAGAAATTAGCTGGTATCAAAGATCAAAATTATGTTTAAAGAGCCATTCTTCTTTAGAGAACCTTAAAGCCTACTGTTTCCCTTTCAAAACTATGTTTAGTGCACAGAGAGAACAGAGCAAAGTTCTATGGCTCTTTCCATTCTAGCCAAAATCTCATTTTTGCTGCAAAATTACCCCTAGAAGGAAATTCTAGTATTCTGTGGAAGCAGTGTCTGAGAGACAAAAGGCAAGAGGGTCAGATAGAAGATTAATAAAAATGCCAATCAGATTAAAGTCAACATAGACTCAAGGAGGACAGACAGAGGCCACTGAAATAGCCCAACCTCCATGCACTTGCACTTTCAATGATCATTTTGTTAATGGAGGACATAAGGACAACTTCAACAGGAATCAGTGCCCATCATAAGGTCCTTTCTACCTTATGACCCCAACAGTTCTTCAAATATCTTAATACCAAAAGCCATAAAAATAAAATAGATTTGTGAAGGACTATTTCAATGGCATGGGCAGAACAAGTTAAGTATCATGTTCTCCTTGTTGGACTCATTTTTAGCCAGGACTGGAAGCTACAAATGTGGCTCCTTCAATCATGGTCTGTTCAAGACATGAGTGGGACAGGGCCTGCTCGCCTAATAGTGCATCCCCCTTGAAGGAAACAAGGCCTTGTAAAAAGAAAGCAAAAGAAATCAGGGTAACAGACCTGGCTATCACCAGCTTCCTGCGCTCCTCAGTGGTATATGGCTGCAGAAGAGGAATTCCTAACAACCGCACTTCTTCAAGTTTGGGGAATGAATTTAGTTTATCAATGTCTTCCCAGGACTGCAAACCTAATTTGAGAATGATATTATTTAAGTTAATACAGAAAGTCACACACATAAAAATAAATTATTCTGATTAATAGGTCTAGGAATGTAAACATGATCATAAATTAGAGCGCCAAAGAAAATCTGGCAGTGTACACCAATTTTGTCAGAGCCTTTCCTATCTCTATGAACTCAGTAGTCAAGAAGACCCCAGCCTTGTTCTTCAACATCCTGTCATCTCCTGATTTTACCAAAATGATCCATAACAGGGGTCCGAGGTGGTTTCAACAAACATGCCATAATTACACAATGTTTTTAAAAAGTGTTATGTCAACTCATTTTATTTTACAGACTCAAGGAATGTAACCATGGATCATAGTTGATAGTGTCATACTCAAATTTTTACCTGACTAATTCTAAAATGGGATATGGTCACATAATTAGAAGACATTACCATTTTAATACTCATTGTTCTCATTTTATGACAAGGAAAATAAACCCCAAAACATCATTAAATAAGAACCTTGAACCTTTTCATAAGAACAGAGCACAAATTAAGATTTTCAGTTGTAAAATTAAACTGTTCCTATGGCTGTGAGCAAATGTATTATCCAACTCAATATTTGACTTGCAAGTCATGTAGGATCTTCAAGCAGAAAAAAATACTCCCATGAAACTGGTCAATTTTGCACCAGAAAATCCATTTTGGAGGGCTAGGGAGATAGCTCAGAAGTCTAAGTGCCTGCCTGGCATGTGCAAGGTCCCGAGTTCGATCCCCAGTACCATATGCTCTGCCAGCCCTGAAACCAGGCATAGTGGCTCACACCTGTAATCCCAGCACTGCAGAGGCTGAGACAGGAGGATCACTACAAGTTCAAGCTGCATAGAGAATTCATTTTGGACAGCAACACACTCCCTATTGTTATAAAACTTCCACAAAGGTAAACACAGAGGAACAACTTATGAGGACTGAGGCAAAATTGTTCCAAATCATAACTGTCTTCTTCCTTTACAATGGCATTTCCATCTAGAAGGAAGAATAGAGTTAGATCAAGAGGTATCAAACTGTAAAATAAACAGCTTCCTTACACAAAATACTGCCTTTTAAAACTTCAGTTTTCACTTGTATCCATGGTGAAATAAACCAAGTTTATGTTTTCTTCAGCTGTTGGTTAGAGTTCTTTCAATAGTGCAATTGTGGGCTGAGAAGATTGTTCAATGGTCTAAGTGCCTGCCTGGCAAGCACAGCACCCAAGCTCGATCCTCAGCACCAGGTGCACTATGCCAGCCTGAAACTGGGCATGGTGGCGCCTGCCTGTAATTCCAACACTGGTGAAGTTGAAACACGAGGATCACTACGAATCTAAGCTGTGTAGTGAGACCTGTACCAAATACAAAAATAAAAGATTTTTTAAAAAAATCAATTATGTAATTGTTCCAAAAAACAGAATGAATGACAATGTCTCAAGAATGTCATATTGGGAAAAAGTTTTTAAAAATACACATCTGATAAAGGTCTATCAGAAAAAAATACAAAAAGGACTCAAAATTAGCACTAAAAAAGACAGCCCGACTAAAAATGTACAAAAACATCTAAACTGACACCTCACTCCTCAAAGATAATGTACAGATGTCAATTAGGCAGACGAAATGATGTTCAACATTATAGGTAATTAGGAAATTTCACTACTGTGACAGACCTGTTAGAAAGGTACAATCCTAAACACTGACAGTACAAAATGCTAGCAAGGACATGGAACAAGAACTCTCGCCCACTACTATTGGGAATCAAAATGCTACAGCTACTTTGGAAGACAGTTTGCCAGTCTCTTATCAAACTAAACATTCTCATTCTAGGTGCTCCAGCAATTTCGTCCATATAATTTACCCAAATGAGCTGAACACCTATGTTTTTGCAAAGACTTATACACAGATACTTAAAAGAGCTTTATTTATAACAGCCAAAACTTGGAAGCTACAATCAGTCCTTCCCTGGTCATGGAACTATGATACAACCAGCAAAAGGTATATTGTGTGGTGCTAAAAAGAAATGACCTATTGGGCATGGAAAAGATCGGAGGCTCTAAGTGCATATCACTAAATGAAAGAAGCTGTTATGGCTTGCATCTCATGCTCTCCAATGTCTCATGCGGCCTGGGGCGGGGCATGGGGGGGATGCTTTTAGGAGGTGGCTGGATCTAGGGTGTGTGATTTGGGGGTTAGGGGTGTGTGCTACTGGATTAGTCAACTCCTTGGTTTATCACAGTTTGGGGTGACAGTACTGGGAAGGTCAAGCCTGGGTACGGCTGGTACCACCCCAAAGCCTCTCAGCCTGGATGGGAGAAGAGGGGAAAGGAGGCCTCTTGCTGCTGCTGGCTCCCGCCTATTCTGCCACGGACCATTTCTCCACAACCTCCTCTACCATGCCATGCTGCTTTGCAGCTAGCTAATTGTGGACTGAAACCTCTACACAATGACAGCCACAGAGATCTTGCTGTCTTTAACTTGTGGGTGTCATGTAAGCAAGGAAGGCAACTAAGACAGCAGCCAATCTAAGGGTTTCTTTCTTTTTTTTTTTTTTTTTTTGGCTGGTTCAGGCTGCCTTAAGGGCAGGTCTGGGGATCGAACCATTGTCCCCTATGCAGGACTGGATTGCCTGCGCAGGAACTTAAAACCACTGAGCGAACCCACAAGCCCCCTCAGCAGCTAATCTAAAAAGACCACATATTGTATGATTCCAAATGCATGATATTCTAGAAAGGGTAAAATTGGGCCCAGCGGGATGGCTCAGTGGTCTAAAGCACCTGCTTAGGAAAGCTTGGGTGGCTGCAGGGACCGCGGTTCAATCCCTAGCACCACATGCTGTGCCAGCCCTGGCCTCGGGGTGGGCTGAGCTGGCCATAAAAATGAGTGAATAAACAAAGGTTCTGAAACAAGAAAAAATAAATAAATAAAATAAAAAATAACAAATTCTTAAAAAAAAAAAAAAAAAAAAGAAAGGGCAAAATTATCAAAAGTTCAGTTCAATGGTTGTCAGGACTTAGGGCATAAATAAATGCAATAAAGATTTTTTTTAAGAGCAGTGAAATTATCCTATACAATATAACAGTGATGGGTATATGTATTTATCAAAACTCAAACAATGCAAAACACCAAGAATGAACCCAAATATAAATTATAATGGCATGTCACCATAAGTTTATGAATTAATACACTACAAATTTGCCATGTTGGTGTGGGCTACTGATAGTGGGGGTTTGAGGTGCATGGGGAACACAGCACGTGTGGGAACTCTCCCTACAACCTGTCAATGTCCTGTGAACTTCTAGGTGCTCTAAAGCAGAATGCTTACCAATGAGAAAACAAAACAAAACAGGTTGAATATATTCATCTCTGTGACACAATTAGATAGGAGGAAGGTGAGCACTTGCTAATAGAGAGAAGATTGGGATTCCTCGCCCCAAATAAAGAAAAAGAGTTCTAGTTTGTCATTCTTGCCACTCTGCCTTTTTACTAATTCATCTACTTCATTCCATTCCTTCCATAGCATGACCTCTTTAAGGTATAAAATATAAGTTGCTAATGTAATGCTATGTCACTATTTATTAGAGCATTCATGAATATGAATGCCTTAAATTTGGTCAGTCAGTAGGCACTGGCATGTCACGTTGAAAATGTGTCCTTTAAAGTACAAGTACAACTGAAAATATATTTTCATTGTACTTCATGTGTTAGCACAGATGAAGAAGAGCCTGGAGCTCACCTGATTTGTGGAGGCTGATGGATCGCAGATTGGGAAACAACCTTGCCAATGAATCATTAGGCTCCTCAATGGCATTCAAGTGATTGTTGGCCAGGACGAGGGTATCCAGCGAAGGAAACATAACTCCTAACTTTCGTATCTCGGTCCAGTCTTGGAGGTTATTGTCCGTTATATGTAGGAGCTTAAGAGAATGACAGCAAATAGACGAACAAGACACTGTTTCATAGTCATTAAGGCACAGGAAGAGCTCCTCCAAACTGCAAAGAAAAGGAGAATACTTCATTCTCTAAAGAAGTTTATAGTTTGTACTATCTCTTATTTCTATTCATTCACTAAATAAGAGTACATGCTCTACATGAGACTGGTGAGTATTAAAGAGGAAACGTAAAGATGTCTTCGTGAACTGCAAAACACCGTATAAATGGGAAGGCAAAGCCTCAAACATGTAAGACAGAAATAATGTAAGCTGAACTCACTGTGCTTAAATAATTAAATGCCAAATTAAACAGTACCAACTGTAAATGCAACTGTGGGTCATATAGGAATAAACTTGAAATTACAGTTGGATAACCAGGGAAAGATCCATGACATTGGCTGGACTTGCATGAGTTGACGGGAAAGAAAAGAAAATTCCAGAAATGACATGAAAGAATGTTTTAGAAGTAATAATTACTGCATTCCTACCCTGTGTTTGGAATATTACAAATTTTGTTCTTATTTCTACAAGGTAAATATTAGTGTTACTGCCAATTTACAGACAAGAAAGTTGAGCTCAAAAAGTAGTTTTTCAAAGGTCATACGTTAGTAAATGGAACTGGGATTTAAGAGTTCATTCAGTACTATGCTAGAAGTTGCATGTGGTCAGGAAACCAATCTTATACAGTAAAATATTAAGATGAAATAAATATTAGTAGATAAAATTCAGATGGGCTTTGATAATTTCCACATTTAGATAGCCAAAGAAACTACAGCTTGAAGATAATAATATGCAATATAACAACCATTGTTAATTTCCTATCATCTTGTGTCAAAATTCTGTATTTTTTATTGGCTTTTATTTTCTATTCTCTTTAAAATAAAATAAATAAATAAGAAACATTTTGTGCACTAATGGGTGAGGGCAGGAGCTTCCTATTATAATTATACCAATGCAAAATATATTTGGATTTCAGAGATACCATATTAAAATGACTAAAATATAACATTTTAAAAAGTGAATTCAGAGTTAATGAAGCATTACACATCCCAATAAAAAAGGGTGCAGAGGCCTGGCAGGATAGGTCAGTGGTCTAAAGCGCCTGCTAAGGAAAGCTTGGGCGGCTGCAGGGACTGCGGTTCAATCCCCGGCACCACATGCTGCGCCAGCCCTGCCCTCAGGGCAGGCTGAGCTGGCCATAAAAATAAATAAATAAACATACGAACAAAAGTTCTGAACGAAGAAAAAAAAAAAGGAAAAGGGGCGCAGCTCCATAGCCAGGTGTGGTGGCATGCACCTGTAACCCCAGCACTATAGGAGGCTGAGACAAGAGGATGGCAAGCTAAAGCCTAACTGGTCAATTTAATGGGACCTTGTCAAACAATAATAATAATAAAAAAAAAGGTTGGGCATATTGCCAACTGAGGGCAAAAGCCCTGGGTTCAATCCTCAGTGCTAAAAACCAATCAATTCATCAATCAATCAAAAGGTTCCTCAAAGCTATGGTTCAATATATTTTTTAAAGTTGTTTGTACCTTTATGTGCATAGAGAAGCACAGACACAAACAAAATAGTAAAAGGTGTTTCTAAACTGACAAGCAAAAGTATGATTTGTTTCTCATATTGTTCAAAAGAATACCAGAGGTCCATTCTCCCTTCAGGCTAGCTAGGTATTTAATCATCTAAATGTTAAGATGTTTTAGAGATACTATGACTATTTTTTTCCTCCCAAAGAAAATGGTTGAAGAAAAATTCCTTAATCAGGTAATCAGAAGATTAGAATAGAAAAAGGCTGAGTGGATCTAGATGCGATAAGTGCTTCTCAGGGGTATTTTCTAGCCAAAGGATGACATATCTCATGTCTCGGAGCTACTCAACACTGGATAAATATTCCACTGGAAATGTTACCACATTACCCTCACACCCTCATGCTAATTACTTCATTTTTCTAGCCTCATTCTCCATTCAGGCTGTAGGTCTAGTATTTCTGAGATGGGAGATCAGCACTATTTCTATGGGCCAAGGAGCGGCAGCAAAGCTCCCTCTCCACCAAGCTCTCAGGCTTACTCTGGTAACTCCTGCAGGATGGTGTGCACTGTCTCCCAGGAAGCTTTGCTGTTGTTGAGGACGAGTTTGCGAACCCCAGAGAAGGACCCAGCACATGTTCTTTCTAAAACTGACAAATTCAGAGGGTTGGAACTCAGGTTTAGAAACTCCAACTGGGGAACATTTGACACAATTTTACTGACCTAGAGAGGAGGGAAAAAAAAAAAAAAAGAAAGAAAGAAAGAAAGAAAAGAAAAACATATCAGGCAGTAATCAGAGCTTTTACATAGCAATCACAATGCTCAAGAAGACCTAAATGAGGGGGTCCAAGGCATAGGCCCACTTATCTCAGGGATTCCTACTTAGTGATGCTACCCATGAGCAGTGTAAATGATTTCAACAACTCTTTACAAATAAATCTCTGTCTATGAAATAACATATCTGATAAGAAATGGTATAAAAAGATTTCCTATGTCATCATTAGCAAAGTTTCTGCTCTGTATGTGACATTTTCTATGATAAAGATAAAAAGATAGTTTAGATGACATTACAAACTACGAATTTTTATAGAGATGAGACAAGGTCACATAATTCTCTTTGAGTATCTTCTTCTCATTGTCAGAACATTAAGGCTAAGTAAAGAGTTCTTTAAAATCACCCGGTCACAATTCATGTGTTCAAAACAGATAATACTACATTTGTTCAAAACCAATCAAAAACGTATGGGCTAAAGACATGTATCACACTTTAAAATATATTTACTGAAAAATTAAGCTATTCATAACTATGTAACGGGAGTAGAAAAATACTCCATTCAATGATTTGTTATTTACTGAACTTGAATTTTTACTTGCACATTACTAGAGCTTTATATAGCTTGTTCATTACATTCTCAAAATGATTTGCAAAGTAAGACTACTTGTGCCCTACTATGAAGAAAGTGAGGTTCAAAGATGTTGAACAATTTGACTACTCACAGTCACAAATTTGGAATTCAAAAATCAGTCATTGTTCTTTCCACCCACTAGTCATCATAGAAAAAGTAACCAGAAAAAAATGAGAAGACAATTGCAGAGCAGTTGACACAATGAATAAGAAGGACAAACTTAAACAAGAAAAAAAAAAAAAACCACAAAAAACGAAACAAGAGCTCATAAATATACTAAACATCAAGCATCCAGTTGATGTGGTAACTAAATTATGAAATATGAAATACAAAGAGGTAGTCAGGATTAGCTCCAGAGATAGAAAAATCTGGTTGAAACCAGTTTCCAGCACGTCCTAGCCATGTGGTTTCTCATAAGCCAGTTTCCCCATTCAGAAAACAAGGAGCACAGTGAGCATCTATATGATGCAGCTACTGGACTGAATGAAACACACAAGTGATCACTCAGCACAGCAACTGGCATCTCTTTTTGAAACCTGTTTTCTTTTTTTATAATTTTTTACTTTATTTTTTTTCTTGTTTCAGAACTTTTGTTTATTTTTATGGCCGGCTCAGCCTGCCTTGACGGCAGGGCTGGCGCAGCATGTGGTGCCGGGGATCGAACCACAGTCCCTGCAGCCACCTAAGCTTTCCTAAGCAGGCGCTTTAGACCACTGAGCCATCCTGCCGGGCCCGAAACCTGTTTTCTTAATTATCTACTAACTTCATGTAAATGTGGAGGCAGAGACAGGGGGTATTTAACATTTACTAAAAAAATTATGGCACAAAATCATTCAATAAATTTAACCACAGCTAATATAACAATACCATGAACCAGTATCTCAACCCTTGCTATCCATCAAAACATACTGATTCCCAGGTACCACCATACACTATTCGCTCAGAAGTTTCACAAGTGAAACAAGCTTCAAGGTTGGGACCTAGGTGTCAGTTTCTTTTCAGAACTCTGGAAAAGTGTTAGGAAGGAGGAGGGGAATAATGGGTTTAAAAAAAAAGGAAAACTATTTTATGTCAAGCCTTTGTCTATATTCATCCCAGCAGCTGTAAAACCAGACTAGATTAATTCCAGTAAGGTTCAGAGGAGGAGGTCAGAGTTTTATCTAACCGCCACAGTAACCCTTTGAAGTTAGTATCACTTTTATTCTCATTGTAGAAATGAAGAAATAAGCTACTTTTAAGGGAAAATACAGAACACTTCTGTTTAAATTCCAGGGAATTTACACCAGTCTGCATGAGGCCTTCTGCTTGATTCTTTTGGTGATCAAGGTTATCAAACATGTCTTGATATATCGTTAGCATCTGTGATTATAGCACAGCTGCATAGTTCATACAAGGACCAAGTTTGTACTACATTCTATGACCCGAATACTAATATGACAAAGGACCTTCATACAGAAGATGATGACGCTATACCTTACATCTTTTAAGCAGGGGGAAAAAGTGGAATTGTGCTCCTTCTCAGGCACAAAGAGCACTGGGGACAAGCTCAGCGGTCTAAGCACCTGCCTGGCAAGCACAAGGACTACAGCAGCACCATGTGCTGTGCCTGCCTCCAAACCAGGCATGACATTCCAGCCATGAAACCTGGTATGGTAGTGCATGCCTGTAATTCCAGCACTGGGGAGGCTGACACAGGAGGATCACTATGAGTCTGAGTTGTGTAACAAGACTCTGTACCAAAATAAATAAATAAATTTTTAAAAATTTAAGGCATAAAGACGTAACTCCTAATTTTGGTAAAGCCTAAACAGAAACGAAATGTAAGTCCTTTGTTTTCTTCCCATATTTTATTTTTAAAATAAAGAGGAAGATATTAGAAAATGGGTAATCTGAAGGTTTTAAAATCATTTCTGGGAGATTTTCCAAGGCTAACAGACATATGATATAATCATCAGAGCCCACTTCTATATTACTGCTCCACGGAAATTCAGATTTCTATTGAATTTCTGTGTATTCTAAAACACAAAATTGTACTAGATTCTCATAACTCAAGCAGGAAAGTAATATATGGTAGCAATAGGTACTGTCTTTATAAAGGGCTGAAGTAAGTTTTTAATATAACCTCATATTAAAAGACTCACAAAATAAAATACGACAGAAAACTTTACTTATGGAAATCTTCCCAAGGGCAAAGACTCGCAAACATCCCACTGAGGTTCTAGGACTATGGACTGACTTTCTTTTCTTAAACTCTATACAACACTACTGCCCTCCAGCTAGACTGAGCTGCTTGTGCTCCTGTGCAGAGACATGGAGATGAACTTGGATGCCCTGAGGCCTCCAGCCTCAGGATTTAATAGGGGATCCTGCACACTGGCTTCTAAGAGAAGAAACTAAAGATTGAAACAACATGGGGAAAATGGTTTAAGATAGCAATCTGTAATTTATACCTGTGCCATTCTCTACATCACCCGACTGGTTAATTCCTCCTTCCTCTCAATTGCTTGATTTAATTTCTTGTATAAAATGGTTTTGATAAGGAAAGGAGAAAAAAAGGAGGTATCATGAGAAAAGCTCACAATTCTACTCAGCAAGCTTTAAGTCAACAGCTAAAAATGTATTTTATTAACATTTCAGTGCCTAAATTTAGTGTGGTAGAGCTAAATCTCTGCCCCCTCAAAAATGTATTACATTTCTCACTCATACCTATTGTATTCTTCTTATTTACAGCAACCAATAGTTTAATTTACAAAAGAAGCTACCCATGATTCATCACTATAGTGACAATACAGAAAACTGAAAGAACCTATTATATTGTTCCACATTTACTGTATTAACACTGGCTAAAGTGAACCTACTTTATCGATAGGGCCAAATAATTTTGGTAATTGGACACAGGCATTATAATGAGGTTGACATATAATATCTTTTTTTCTTCCTTTTTTGTCTTTTTACGACAAAGTCTTGTTATGCAGCTCAGGCTGGCTTTGGGCTTACTTTGTAGCTTAGGCTGTTCTCAAACTCGCAATGATCCTCCTGTCTCAGCCTCCTGAGTGCTGGGATTACAGGTGTGGGCCACCATGCCTGGCAAAATGTAATGTCTTAAAACCAGTGACTACAGAAGGCTTTTGTAGCCTGGCAAAGAGCTTATCAAAGCAAAAAGTCAACATTCCTTCAGTCTTTTTTCTTTATCTTTGTTCTCTGATACATATTCTAAAAGACTGAGCTTAACTACAGTGAAGGACAAGAGTAAATATCAAGGAATGAAGAAAATGAAAATAAGCTGGAGCCAGGCATGGCAGCACATGCTGTGCAGAGGCTGAGGCAGCAGGATCGCAAGGTCAAGGCTGACCTAGCAGAATTCTGTCCAAACATAAAAAGGACTGAAGAACCAATTCAGTGCAAAAGTATAGGGTTCATTCCCAGTAATGAAAAGGTTAAAGAAACAGAAAATGGCAATTTGAAAGTTGCAGCAAGAAATGTTTACACGAAGACTCCCTAAAAAGATTACTGAGCACATAAGAGGGCAAAAACTGAATGTAGAGTACAAATAAATATGGGACTGGCTATGTGTCAACATGGCCTCAGAAATATTTAATACAGACCTCTGTCTAGGCAGAGAAATGGCTAAAATACTTAGTGTAGCACTGTGTACAGATCCTCACTACTTACGGCCTCCTCTATTGTTTTTTTTTTGTCTTTTTGAGACAGGGTCTCACTATGCAGTTGAGGCTGGTCCTGAGCTCACTTTTGTAGCCCAGGCTGGTCTCGAACTCGCACCGATCCTCCTGCCTCAGCCTCCTGAGTGCTGGGATTACAGGCGTGCGCCACCACGCCCGGCTCCTCTATTGTTATGAAGGTGCTCCCATCAGTTAGCGAAAGCTCACATACATAGTCAAAGGACGAGTCAACACAAAAGCACAGAGCTTCCAGGAAATTTCATATTCCCAAGGAAATGAATTTAGAGGACTCAGCACATGATCATCACAGCTGAGCTGGCTCAAAGGAAGAACTGCTCTGAGTTGTCACTAGCCCAGACTGCGAATCTTAGTAGACATTCAGTGGGAGGACCCAGGAAGAAGTACAGAGAAGGACGATTAACATGGCGTTCTCTCTGCGTTTGTGCAGTGTGGGTGGAGCACAGCAATGAAGTATCTCAGAAGATTAAGAAGGCGCACACCACAACTTGTTCAACAGTGAGTTATACCAGTTCTTTAAATCAAGAAAAGTATAGAGATTACTTCTTGCAACAGCCCTGTAAATCTGTGTATCACCTAGAAATTAGGTGAACCACATGGCCAAGAATTTTGATAAAAATCCTAATAGAAACAGGAAGTGAAGCTAACAGAATAGTTACTAGACAGAATAAGCCTGTGAAGTAGATAAATATAAAAAAGTGAAAAAATTAGGATAGACACAGATGTTTCTTAAACAAGAAAGCTATCTTAGGACTTGTGTAGCGTTCAATATCTACAAAGTACTTCAATGATTAATTTTAATCAACCAACATGTATTATGGATGAATAAGCTAAAGCACTACAGGACTACGTGAATTTCTTAAGATCACAGGAAAAATGGAATCATAGGAAAAGTGATCTTGATTAATCCTTAAAACACAATCATTTATTGACATATTCAACAAACATTTGCCTTCCTAACATGTTAGGCACCAACAAATTTAAAAGGACAAAAATTTCCACCTCAAATAACCTTTTAGCCTAGCAGGAAAGCTGTCAAGTAAGTGAGTGAGTACAGCACTATGGCAAATCCTACCACAGCAGCACAATACAGGTACCAGGGGAATCTGACTGCCTGAATAAGAGCCAGGAAAGATTTCAGAGAGAAACAGCAGCTGGGCCAAGTCTGGAAGGATAAATAGGAAGTGGCCATGTAGACAGAGGGCAGTGGATTCAGCATAAATAGAAGCTTGGCATGTCATGAGTTTATTATGGGCTGGATATAAAAGTAAATGGCTAAAGATGCAAATAAAAGTTTCAGAACTGGCCAGGTGTGTTAGCACACACATGTCATTCCACCTTCAAGAGGCTGACGTAAGATCATTTTGAGTTCAAAGACAGCCTGGGCTAGATGGTGAGTCCAGGGTCAGCCTAAACTATGCATTGAAGCCCTGTCTCAAAACAAAATAATAGTTCCAGAAATCACAAAGGGCCATATAGCTATATGATGAAGGACCAAGCCCAAAGCATTCAGACCTTCATTTCTATGCAACGAAAACCTATAGAAGATTTGATGTGGACAGGGCCGCAGTATAGCTCAGAGGATTAAGTGCTTGCTTAGGGAAGTGCAGGGGCCGGGATTCAATTCCTGGCCCTGCCTGCCATGCTGGCTCCACTCTAGAGCGCGCTGAGCCAGTGATGGAGTCTGGGTGTGGTGGCGCACACCTGTAATCCCAGCACTTGGGAGGTACAAGCAGGAGAATCACTACGAGTCAGTAAAGAGACCCTGTACAAAAAAAAGACAGAAAAAGACAAAGAAGATTTGATGTTGAAGTGTCGCAGCATGGTTTGTATACTAAGTGGTCTGTGGTGGTACTGGGCAAGGTACATAGCCCAGGAGTGGGACCATTTCCAACAGCTGAAGCAAGAAAACAGGAGCCTAAATTAAGGCTGGGGAATGAACCAAGCAAGAAAAACTATTTGTCCTTCATTCTTCCTGTTAGCAGGTAGTATCATAATCAGGTATGTAACGTTATCTATAATAACAAAAGTGAATGTTACAATTCTGTTATTTGTGTCCTCAGGGTTACCCTGAGGTCAAAAGCCATCATCTGAAGGACTTGATAATAATAAGAAAGTCTTAACATATTTGGGATAAATTTAACTAATAAGGATATTTTCATAATCTTGGTTTCAAGCTCTTAGGAATTACATGTCAACTTATAGTGACAAATAGTGAAGTGGAAAAAGGAACATTGGACATATAAACTAGTAAAGTAGTAGAGAATTAATTGGTAGTAAGTCTACACCTCCACAGACCCATTAACCTCTTGATGCCTAGGAAGTTTCTCAGTCCTTCTCATAATGACAAAAACAAGCTGGAAACAACAAAGTTGTCGGGACAATCACCAGACAGGTGATGAAGTCATTTATCTTGAGAAGTACAGACAACAAATTCTCAAGCAGGAATTTAATTCTGCAGAATATATAATAATATAAACAATAACAGAGTGGTTATTTCTGTCCTTTACCAAAATAGGAACTTTACCTCGTGCCAGTCTTCAAGTTTGTTGTCAGAAAGATCTAATTCCGACACATGAGCACAAAAGGCAGCGATTTCTCTTTCGTCCCCTGCACAGGTAATTCCACAGCTGTTCAATACTAGCACACTTGGGAGGTTGAGGCGATCTGAATCACAGAGGAAACAAAACACTTTTACATCAGTCTAATTTTTGATTACCCCAGTTCGACTGCAGAAATTGTTGAGAAACAAAAATCGGTGTGAAAGTGCACAAGGACCTAAACGATGAGGAATATAAGAGGGTCCAAGAGTCCTGAACTGGAAGAGGAGGTGACCAAATATGGCTAGGAGGTCTGCATTTCACTCCCAGCAGAGTTCTTTATCTCAGTTATCAACAACACAGCCATCACCTGCAGGATTATCACTATAACACTACAGAGGTGAAATCCAGGTCTGGATCACCACCACCTCTGCTGGTCTTGATTCTTTAATTCAGTCCAAAACTATTTTGGATAGTTCTTCTCTGTCTGATGTGTATGTTTACCTTTTATGCCTATGAAAATTACCTCAACTCTGTAGATTATCTGCTAGAAAATTTCTGTTCTTTAAGTTCATATTCAAGAAATCTTTCTCACTTAAGGATATCCTCTTAAAGCTCTGCATTTGTTTCTGTTGTACTTATATATCAGTTATCCCCATTTCATTTCCATGTAGATTTTATCCCTTATGAATATTAGCCTCCTTTACAATGTAATTGTAGTGAGAAAAAGTGTTTCAGTATCTAAAATATTCAATGAACTCAGCCAAGCAGGCAACAGCTCTGACTACTGCCCAGTTTAAAAATGAATGTATCCATAAAATCTGCTCTTACTATCTCTATTAAGAGGGATAAACATAGCCATTCAATCACCCTTTCCATTTGGTATAAAACACCGAATTATGAAGGTTATATTTTATTAAACAAAGGCCTCAAACTATACAACTTTTCAACCTAATACCTTTTAGTATCAAATTTCTCAGAATGAGAATGAATCCTGAAAAAAAAGTTACCGAGATGTGTCTTTGCCATTCCAGGTTACATGAAGTGAAAAGGTAACTGTATTGTGAAATAATAGATACTCAGTGACTTCTGATAGAAACTGAAACAATGAATCACCATTAATTTCCCTTAATTACAAAGAACCAATTCCAAGGTCTGTTAAGTAAAACATTAAGCTAAAAGGCCAAAAACACATTTCCTACATTTCAATTAGTCATAGAACTTTGCTCATAACTAATCTCTGTTCTAAACTGTCTTTATCTCCTAAGTACATCCTACATTCATTCCTAAAGGACTACAGCTTTAAATACCTTCCTAGACATAATAATTATCTAACCTTTTTCTTAATAACTGTGGCATTCCTTTGATTCAATATAAACTACCTTTTGTTATACCTTTGTAAACATAAATGTCTTGTAATTTAATCAAGCTGTTAAGATCTTTAACAGACCTTAAAGAAGTCTGAGAGATAGGCCAGCCTGGACTGTTTCCTATTCTCTCAGTTGCTGAAAGAATAAGCATTTTGAAATACATTCTCACTCAAATATTATTCTTGCAATATAAATGCTTCCTGGCCAATCTAGAGGAAGTCTCAAGTTTTGAAAGACTTTTTTAATGACTGAAATCCAGCTGGGTATGGTAGTGTGTACCCAAGTAATCTCAGTGCTCAGGAGGCTGAGGCAAGTGGATCTAGCCTGAGCTACACAGTGAGTTCAAAACCACCCTGAACTACAAAGCAATACCCTGTCTCAAGGAAAAAAAAAAAAAAGAAAAGAAAAAGAAAAACTACCTGAAATCTAAACAAGAATGATTAGACTAAAAATTATAATTTAAAAAAAATGGCCAAACCTGAAAAAAGAATTAGACTTATAACTTAAAGGAAGTCATTTGTAAATTATGCAACATCGAATATACATAACTTCCTAAGTACATTCTTGTAAATAAACACTTTAGGTCTCCTCTTACCTTTCATAGGAGAGCCCTGAGGTGTGGCTGGGACATGGACTCCCATCCCAGGGCCACGGCGGTAAGGAAAGTTTTCAGGACTATATTTTTCACATAATACTTGCATAAAACTTCTTCCACTGGGTTGGTCCATCTTTCTTCCCTAAAATACTATAAAACACAAGAAATCATTGAAATTATTTATTTACTCATATACAAATACTGAAAACCAATTATTTAGCAGGTACTAGGTCACTACTCCTACCACTTACACAGTAGGGAGGCTATATAGTAGACAAAGGGCAGCAATAAAAGCTCAGGATATGGTGTCTGCAATATAATAAAAGAATTCCAAGATTTAGAAGGAGGTGATCACTCCCAACCTAGGATAAAAAGGTTTTTGGCCGGTGCCAGTATTCATGTAGTAACTGGAAAAAGTTCTCATTTAGATTGAACAGGTCAAGTTTATACTGAACATCAGGCTAAACAGTTTGGATGCATCCCACAAGTTTCCTGTCCCTTAAAGTTCACTGTTCTCTTTTTCCAACGTCAGAACCTTTAACTAAACACAAGGATAGCTGTATTCACAATTCTAGCTGACAGGGTAGGTATAGAGCATCCTGTGGCAGCATCCAGGAGTCACCCTTAAAAGTCAGCCAGCATGTTCTCTTGATCTTCTCTGGCTTCCTCCACTGTACTGCTTAGAAAATAGATCTACCCTTATCATGAGCTTGAGAAGGCCTGACACACTACAGCTATAAAGTAAGCTACTGCCGCATAACTCCTTGTTTTACAGAATTGGTGCAGGGCCCTAAAACATGCATATGCTAATGAAGGTAGAGAAGTGAGCAAAGAGGGACTTCCATCTCCCAGAAGCTTGAGGAATGGAGGTGTGACACTGGGACATTTCTCTGAAAATCACAGTGGACAAAAAATGTCATCCTTATGTGCCCAGTTAAAATTCAACCAAATTATCAGCAAATGTAACCAACCCTATCATTCATTCTACTTACCAGCTATCAGTTTACTTTACAGAAAAAAAAGACACAGAGTACTCAAAGAATAAATGACACCATAAGAAGAGGTATGGCAGTAAGAGTACACAATGGGATACATGAACAACATCAAGAAATCTGGTACTGGGGCCCGGTGGGATGTCTCAGTGGTCTAAAGCGCCTGCTTCGGAAGGCTTGGGTGGCTTCAGGGACCGCAGTTCGATCCCTGGCACCACATGCTGCGCCAGCCCTGCCCTCAGGGCGGGCTGAGCTGGCCATAAAAATGAGTGAATAAACACATAAAGGTTCTGAAACAAGAAAAAAATAAATAAAATTAAAAAAATAATAAAGTTAAAAAAAAAAAAAAAAGAAATCTGGTACTGCCAGTGTAGCATGTCCACAGGAGAAATATAAGGAGAATCTAAATAGAAACCACAGAGGAAAGTGTATGTGCCACTTTAAGAAGTTCTAAGTTATCTTATGACAAGCAGAAAAACTAGGCTTTAAAGAGGGGACTACAACAATCTATTTTTTGGAAAGCTTTCCCAGGTCATTTTGTCACTGATGGATACGTGGGAAACAAGACAAGATGAAAGGCAAAAGACAAGTTAGTAAAATACTGTAAAACCATGACGGAGATATACAAAAGGTCTGATGTAATACACCCACAAAATGTGCTACTGCTATGTATGCTACTTGTATTACAGGACTGACAGAGCCCTAAAATATACATACTACTTGATTATAGGGCTATGTTGGAAAGCTCTAAAATCTACAAATGCTATTAATTATAATAGAAAGTTGTAATAAGGCAGGAAGAACATAAACATAGGAAATATACACGTTCTCACTACCAGGTTACCTGCAAGTAATCTTCTCTATTTTAAGATTCTCACCTATGGGTTGCCTAAACCAGTGGTTCTCAACCTTTCTAATGCCATGACCCTGCAATACAGTTCCTCATGTTGCGGTGACCCCAAACCAAAAAATAATTTTGGTGGCTACTTCGAAACTGTAATTTTGCTACAGTTATGATTCAGAATAAAACAATAAAACAAAATATGTATTTTCTGATGGCTTTTAGGCAACCCCCGCGCTTTGGTCGTTCAAGCCCCGTCAGGTCGCGACCCACAGGTCTAAACCTTTCCCTCAATTCTGCAACAAAAACTGGGGAAGGGGTGGAATAGGACTGTTAAAGCAGTCGTTAATCCTGGCCTGCGTCCTAGACTACTACTAGCACCACATTTACGGGCTTTATGAAGTCAGTTCACAGATGCCAGGAACACAGCATCGGCCTCCAGGGAACACAAGTTTCCTGAGTGTAAGTCACCAAAGGAGAGACTATGAAACACATCTCATGAGTACATCACAAGTCACTGCAAATACACAGCCATTCTGTTCTAAAATCTTTCATTTGTATACAAAATTTACAAAGATCTGTCTGTCTATATAGAGAAATGGTGGATAGGGTTGCCTGCTATGCTAAGGACTGTGTCACTCTTTGAAAGGAGTTGTGTCCCTTTCTGGCTTTAGGAACTTTCAGATTCAAACGTTCTTTTCTAATACAACTTATCACCATCAACAGCAGACAACAAAGAGGTCTGTCACTAGCAATAGGTGATACAGCCTTTATCAAAAGCCTGTCTCAAGCAGAATACCAACTGACTTTTTAGGAATCTTTAACAAAAACATCAAAGACGTTACACTGCCATCTTCCATACAATTGCCAGTTCAAAAAACGAAAGTGTGTGGGGAAGGTGAAGTGTCAGTATCAAAATAGTGCCATCTTTTATGTTCAGGCTTCAGAACTTAAACTTACTTAAAGGCTAGTAAATAAACACACTTGAAATAAATACACTTAACAGTTGCTAAATTAAATAGTCAAAGGAAATTAAATTCTAGTAATAGTATGCAAGCATGGGAACTGAAGTTTTTCCTCAGAGCCCCAAGCTTAACTCTTCTAAATAATCTGGAGTTTTAAAACATACTGTTATTTTTTGAAGGACTAAAAAGGGATACCTTCGCTGGTCATTTTCCAGAATAAGCTACTGAAACAGCATTCTAGGAATGTAGATGTACACGCATGAATACATGGTTTTAATTAAGAACATTAAGGTTACAAAATGGATTGGTAACATAAATCTACTTGGTATCTGGTGGGGCAGTCTGACGGATTGGTAGGTGGGAAAGGAGGGCTGAAAACCAAGAAGACTGAAAAATGAGGAAATACCAGGTGGAAAAAGATCTCTTAACAGGAGCCTCTTAAAAAGTTTTCTGAGAGTAGAGGGGCAATCTATGACTCTGAAAATAACAGGTGTCAAATCACATCAGTCTACCTCTACAGTTGGCAGAGTCCTAACGCATTTGTAAAACAGTTCTGAATTAGTGCTTAAAGCCAAGGAGCCAGGAATATTGGATGGCTGAATTAGTGCTTAAGGCCAAGGAGCCAGGAATATTGGATGGTGATGTTTGGTTCCCTTACCAAGCTCTGCGGCATACCTGTGAAAATCTCAGCTCCTTTGAGCCCCACAGTTCTGACTGTAATATCCTCCTGTCAAGTGCTTGGAAGGATCAAGCGAAAGCACATACACTGTAGGATAAAGTGCTCACAGCACTTTTGCCAGGTGGACCAATATCAGAACTGAAGATCCAGTCACCTAAGTACCTTCAACTGCTATCAAGCAATCTGTACCTTGTTCACAATAAAAGGGTCAGCTCAAAATTAATATGAACTCAACACAACTGAAAGGAGGAAACAGGAAATGCCTGGCCACCCACCTTGGACAATATGTAAGATATCTCTTCCTGCTGTGCAACATCAATATTTACTTCACAAAAAACAATGTGGAGTAGTGTATTTTAAAAAGTATAAATATAACCAGTCTTACAACTTCTATGAGATAAATACTACCCAAGTGCCAAAATACAAATTCTGAATCTTATAAAAATACTTGCATCATTTCGTGCAAGCACAACTTCTAGAAGAAAAAAATAGTAACAAGGTAGTGCCAACTGAAAACTTTAGAGAGGAAAAATGAAAAAGAAATTTGCTCTTCAAAGTCTACCCTTTTGAATCACTTAAACTCACCACATTCATGTATCACCTTTTCTAACTGGAAAATGTTTTTAAAATAATGCCTGGAAATAAGCAAATAATTTCCCAAAGAGCTGTTCTAATTTTCTCATTATTAGTTTTTATGAAAAAAAATTCCAAATTGGAATTTTTCTATGTTGAATATACAATAATACTTTACAAAAGAATTAGGGAAGAAGATATGGATGACCACACAGAAACAGCTAATTTTGTAAAGCAGAATTAAGAAGTAAAAGCAAGCCAAATCAAAATGCCTGAGCCTCAGAACTAAAATACAGAGAAACTAAGAGGAGGGTTTGAAATGAACAGGGAGATGATAGCATCAGAACTGCATTCTGCTACAAAGCAGAGTCCACTATGGATTGTCAGTACAGACTGGATGAATCACCTCAGGATCTGCATGGCCTCTGCTAAATTAAATGTGTTATGTTAATAAAGTTATCCAGATCCCTGTCAGTCCGCAGCTGCAACCACAGCATGAAACAGGAACACCTTGGGAACTTCTGGCCCACAGCTTCCATTGAAGGTGTAACAGAGAGGGCAGCAGGCAGCTCTTCCTGCTGGGTTCAAGTTATACACAGCTGAGTGTTGATTTATGCTTTGGGGGAAAAATTTAAATTCCATTATACTTTGGATGGGACTAAATCTTCAAAAAGAATTTTTATAAAAATAAAATATCCTCAAGTAATTTGTAGCAAATGACCTTTGGAAGCACGATGAAGGAAGCATTTTGATTCTGAAGTATTTTTGAAGATTAACAGTAAGTTACAGGGTGGGAGGAGCATCCCAGACACTGGAGATACGGCATATAAACAGAACTAAAACTGAAATGCGCTAACAGTGGTATTGCTAAGTATAAAACATATGGGGCTGGGGCGTGGCCACAGAAGAGGCAGGAGATGACTTGGGTGAGAACAGTCAGACGTTGACTGGTATTCTTCAGGCTACACTTCATCCTGCAGATGTAACAGCTGAAAAGAATGTTCATAGATTCACTATAAACTGAATACACAGAAGGTGTCATGATCTTAAGTAGAAAACAAGGGAAGTCAGTTGTGAGAATTTTAAAATCCTTGCAGGACTGGGCAGTCAGGAGTTGGATTACGGTAGAGGAAGCAAGATCAGGGCAGTCAAGCCATTAGAGGCACAATGTAGCTTACAGCAATGGTGGCAAGCACACAGCACAGGTGCGGCAGCGGTCTGTTTGTACCACTGAATGCTCTAAAAGGTTTGCTACCACTGTTATGCAGAGCCAACGAGTATAAACCAGTCTTCCAGAAGCTTAGATGAACATGCAAGAGATGACAGTGGATGAAGTCAAGGGTTAAGAAGGAGGGTCTTTGTTTTTTTAAAGGACAATGCAGAGCTTGCGGTCAGGGGCTCTGGGGGCAGCAAGCAGTAACTAAAATAAAACCTAAGGAGAAGAAAAGTCTCCTGAACATCTTCAACAATTACTTAGGATCTGTAGATTTCTGAATTTTTGCAAGTTGTATTTTGTCCTGTTTTGGTTTGGGCTTTATTCTTTTTTCTTAAGCACATTTAACTCACATTAAATCTCATCCCCTGAAACCTATTTTTGAGCAAATGCTCAATGAACCAAACACTTCACAAGATTCTTAGACATTTTAGGTAACTGAACTTCTGTTTGTTTTGTTTTCAAGATCAGCCTTTTCTATCCTCAACATAAGGGTATCCCCCTGAGTAAAACAGAATTACTCTGGGGAAGCATGTGTATGTTTTATATGTATTTTCCCTCTGGAAAAATTAAACAAGTGAAATCTGTTAATCTGCCTTCTTCTAAATATTTGCTTTTAAAATACAATCTACAATCTGCCTTTTTAAAAATTTCCAATTGAATACAGCTAAGCAGCAGCTGCCTGTTACCCCACCACGTAGGAGCCCTTTTCATTCTTTAAGGACTGTGTGGCCAAAGCCCTCACACCTGAGCTCTCACAACGCACTCAGAGCTGAAGCAACACCAGGAAACCTGGCCAACAGATGTGGTACGCCAACTGAGCCTGACGATACTCCTTCCGGGGCTCATCGTTCCACAGCACTTCTTGCAGGCTATGCAGATTTGTATTTAAGCAAAGATTAAGTTGCTTAGATTTGTATTTGCATAGTCCTATGACCTTTTGCTATAAAGTTCATGAAAAACCTTCCATGTCAATAAATATATACCTAGTCATTTTTAGGTTTGTAACATATACCTTTAATAAGCCTTTCTGATTAAAGTTATTTCAGGCCCCAACAGCTATTTCTCCCCCTATGAACACCTCAAGAGCACAACAGGGCAACTTCTGTACTGAGACTGGACAGTCTCACTCTGTATGACTCTAATTTCACTTATTCTAAATTAGGTATGCCTATCTCATTTACTGCCTGACGCCCTCTTTAAGCGAAAAGAAAAATAAATGAACTCCAAAAAACCTTCAGAACTAGTCTGTAGAATTATAATTAGCCAATTCTCTCACTTAACTCTCAGCATCCCAGGTGCCAAACAAGTCTAGCTGATAAATTCATTACCGTAATACCGCATACCATACCACCGTGATTTCACTAAGAGCCCTCCCATTCCTCAAAGTCCTCCTCAAATGTGTACTACACTCCATTCAAGTGTAACAGCATGTCACCTCAGCTGGTCTTGGTTGAAAGTGAGAACAACCAATAGCAAGATGAAATGGGAATCACACTCTCAATGCCCCCTTCAACACTCTTCAGCAGGTCCTGGTACTCTACTGTAATGCCATGCTGCCACACTCCTTAAAAGCACCACAAACATCACAATATTTATCAATAATTCTTTATATCACTGCATCAGTGACATCAAGTATGTCTAAAACCATGGCTGTTTCACTAAGAAATGCAGCCTCTGAACCACTACTGTTTTCTTAAGAACTATATTCCATGTAAGACACATTTAACATTGGAAAAAGAGACAAAATTTTCTCATCATCAACTGTATGTTAGCAAATACAACTGACTTCTGCTTTTGTAATCTGATGTACGGAATGTAGCATTTGAAACTCAAATATATTAGCCAAAGAAACTTACAATTATAATGACAATTTTGAGGAAAAAATATTTTTAAAAACTTAAAAGTTATGTGTGCAAACATTTCAAAATATTCATTTTCACTGTCCAAAAATTTAACGTAAACACTTGTATCCCTTTAAATATAGCACTTTGAAACATAGAACAAAAAGCACTTCCCGGATGCTCAGGTACCACAACAATAAGATTCAATGTTCACTATACCTTTTGCTTCAACAGCATCCTAGGAGAGCTGCCCCAGACTCCCCTCCCCACCAACCTAACTCCTTCACAAATCACATCTCTATCCCTACTTTTCTGCTTGGCCCAAATTCAATTTTAGAAAGTCTCAAAACTTCATTGTTGCACTTACTCAAAGGAGAACTAGGCTTGTACTCTTGCACTGATGTTCCTAAACCACGGGTCTCCACACTGAGATTAACAATCAATTTAAGGCCTAGTAATTTCCCACAATCACTCTGAAAGAGACCAACTAATACTTATCTCCATGAACAGGCTGGGGGACAGGGAAACTGCCCAGGTATCTGTAACTCAACCAGCATGCTAAGTCATACTCTGTATACTGTTAACTTGCTGAGCCATTCTGCCATATAAATATTTAATGTCAACAGCATATACCACCACACACACAATGCTAGACATATAATTTATTAAAATGTGTAGAAACTAGTGCAACCAAAATATCTCTTACAACCACAGCAAACCACACAAGAACACTAAGCAGCTCAGTACTAATCACAAGAGGATAAAATTATTCATTTCTCTGATCTTTTAAACAGCAAGTAATTTATTCTCTTGAATGGGCTACCTTTCACCATTACTGTATTTGCCTGTTTTCTTGCAGCTCTGAACACACCCACAAGACTAAGATCACAAGCAGCTGTTCACAGTACAGATTACCTCATTATCTCTGCTGCACAGAAGCCTCCACATTAAGGAAAGGTCTCATTAGGCAGTGACTACTAGTTCCTCACAAACCATCCTGGCTAGTAATCAGAGGTTACCAGAATATTAAAACAAGAGTAATGTATGTAGGCTGCATAAACTGAGATGTTATAAGAAATTTTACTAGCTCCTCCCACATTCCACAATGTCAGTATGGCTCCATGGTGGTCAGTGCCATTCTGCAACTACACTGGCTGCAAGACTAGGGACAAGGTACTGAGGTTCTCTGGGACTCATCTACAGCAAGGGGCAAGACCTGGCTCCTAACACCAAGCTCCGAGAAGGGCTGAAGAATAAAGCCTGCACAGTAAAACGTGTTAAGCACAAGCAAGCATTTAATAAATATTAGCTATTACTTTTGCTATTGCTATTATTTCTCTCACCTCCAGTAAACATAGTAACAGGTACCTAAGACTGAATGACTTGCAATTTGTTTTACGTAGATTTAACAAAATAAAAACTATGCTAATTAATATTTTAGCATAATGAAAATACCTGACATAATACTATTCTGTCTTAGCTGGAAGATGCTGCCTTTACCTCCATACTCATCTAAATTTTATGACTGCTTCAACTTCCAATTCAAAATGTCCTTTAGAGATGAAACCTTTTCAGAGATATCTTTTGGCTTAATGCCTTTTCTCTGAGCTAATGGTATTTATTGCCTGAAATTATGGTGTACAATCTAGCAATCATATATTGGCATAATCTTTTTATTTCTGTCCATATACCATTATTAAATTCATGCATCATGATGTAATGCTCACATACTTCTCATATACTCTTATATCATAGCTGTTTGAGGGTAAGAACCATGCCCTAATTCTCTTTTGTATCATAGACCTGAACTTTATACATAACTGGAGCCCACTAAATACACCAGGTTTTTCCAGTCACTTCTAATTGTACATGTTAAACATTTTATAAAATATGAAAAGTAGATTAATGTACTCTGAAATCAAACAGAATTATATTATGATCATCCCTCCAATTTCTGCTGATATGTGCCCAAAAGAACTGAAAGGAGTCAAACAGCCATTTGCACACCTGTGCATGTAGCAGTGTTATTAATAATAGCCAACAGGTGGAAACAATCCAGGTGCCCATCAATGGGTGAAGGAATAAATGAAATGTCATACATACAGTGCACTATTATCCAATTTGAAACATGAAGAAATTCTAGCAATACTGTAACACAATGGACTCCTGAAGATATTATGCTAAATGAAATAAGCCAGACAGAAAAGGACAAAGGCTGTATGACCACAATTATGTGAGGCACCTGGAGTAGTCAAATTCATTGAGAGAGAACAGTGGCTGGGGAGAGAGTTACTAATGGGTAGTTTCAGTTTGGAAAAATGAAAAAGATCTGGAAATGGGATATATATATATATATATATATATATATATATATATATATATAGAGAGAGAGAGAGAGAGAGAGAGAGATAGATATAGATACACACACACACATATATATATATCTGCACTTAATGTCAATATATTTAAAAATGGTGAAGTTGTATACAGTCTTCATTTATCTTTCTCTTGAAATCATTTACCAATGTTCAGGAGGAAAAATGTCACTAGATGAATACAAGGTTGTTTTTACAGGGTGCAACTGCCTCTACAAAACTTATCCGTTGAGCTACTCATAACACCCATGAGAGTATCTTCATAAAATCTTCAGAGAATCATCAAAAGTCACAATACAGATTTGATAATTTGGACTTTTAAACATTTTAAGAGTTGCTTTGTTTCTACAATTATTTGATTTAAACAAATGTTATAAAGCTATAAAGATCCATCTTTATAGGTACACAGCAAGCAAAGTGCTAACGTGGTCTCCCAATATTTCACAGATCTGGTCTCATTCTTCATGAATTCCACATTAATGAACATAAAAGTTATTTTACTTACTCAGATTTATTTCTAGTACCATAGTCAATACTTGCCATTTTTGCACTCATCTGCAGGTATATGCAGACCATGAAAACTCTGAGTAGCCCAATGTCCCCACTTCCCACTGAGGCAGAACAGGCGCACTGCTTTCTCCTTCATTCTCAGCCCAACATGTGTCCTTTTCCTGACCTATTCAGCTATTTTCAGATTTCTGTGCCTTTAAATGGTGACATAATTAGAGTAGTGCTTAAGTGCTAACTAGCATTCTTAAAGTACAGGAGGCTAATGTGTGCTTCATGAAGAAAATAGGAGTTAGGCAGCTTCCTTCAGGTGTAAATTACACTGCTGTTTATAATGGAGTCACCTGAGAAAATTAAACTATACAAATGTAGTATCTTTAAAAAGAAACACATATTGCCACGATTGCAGCTCAGGGGTATAAGCATTTGCTGGTTCACACCAGCACCACACACAAAAAAGAATACAGAAGACAGGTTCAGGTATTGATCATCTGGCAAATATGTCACTAAGGCCGCAGGCTCCTAAGGACATTAAAGGTCAATCTGACAAAAAGTGAAGCTGAAACCTGACCTCAAAATACAGAAAAAATTTCAACTCTGAATAAAATAGGGGCATAAACTTTCTGCTTGAGGAAAATATTATTCCTTTAACCAGTGTACTTTATGATCTTGATTTAGGGTAACAGTCACTAACTAACAAAACTTTAAATAAGAAATCCATAAAGGAAAAGTTGTCTAGCAGTATGAAAAGCTTGTGACCATCAGAAAATATCAGAACATACAAAGACAGGTCAGAAATCGGGCGTGGGGGGAGAAAACACGAGTAACTAATATGAAAAACTCAGAACAATTTAAAAGGTAAATAATCCAATAAAAAAAATCAACAAAAACTATAAATCAGTATTTAACAGAAAACCTTCAAAAGGATAATATACAGGGGCTGGGGAGATAGCTCCGAGGCACAAGTGCCTGCTGGGCAAGTGCAAGGTCGTGAGTTCGAACCCTGATCCCACCAAAAAAAAAAGGATAATATACATTAAGAAGTATGTGCAATATACTGAGATGCATTAAAACTTCAATGAAAATACCACCTTTATATAACAAAGCAAAACTTAAAACCTCTGGTAACATCAAATGTTGAAGAATATATGAAATAGTTTTCTTTAAAAAGAATAGCTTATTTATCTTGCTTTTTTGAGACAAGGTCTCACTATGCAGTTGAGGCTGGCCCTGAACTATGTAACGCAGGTTGACTTGAAACTCATGGCAATCCTCCTGCCTTGGCCTCCTGAGTGCTGGGATCCCAAGAGTGTATTATCACATCTGACAAAGAAGAATAATTTACACTGCTGTTGCTGGTGGAAGTATTTATTGTGCAAACACAATTTAATCACTATTAAGGGGTGATTACAGAGTAAACTCATAGGAATTCGTACATATGCTTCTGCACTCAGGTATCAGAAAATCATTAACAGCAATTCTTAAAATTACAAAACTCCTGGAGAAAAACGTCCCTCACATCTAAGAATACACAACTGGATATATCACAGACATACTCATGAATGAAACATTACACAATAATGGAGGTCAGCAAATGCCAGTTCCTTCAACTTGCTTCCTCATCCACATGAATAACTTAGAAAATGATTAATGGATAAAATAACCAATCACAAGACAATATAGTAAATTCCTGTTATACAAACTGCAAAAACACATAAAATCAATCATCATATCATTTATACACCTATGTGATAAAAACACAAAGCCAGAGATAAACACAAAATTCAGAGCAGTGGCATCATCAAAGTAGTGGTCCTCTTGAGGATGGAAGCAAAGAATCAGAACAGGCACAATGGGGCAAAAACACCACTCAAAATTCCTTCTCCACATGTGCTGCTCCTCCATACAAGTTTTATTTTCAGCTCGGAAGTTGTATTTTCCATCTCTTAAGTTGTATTTTCCTCCACCTCACAATAATTAATCAGTGCAATCTAACACTAACACATCCAAAACATCCTGCTTCTGCCCAGTTCTCTCCACCTCTATGATTCTGCTCTGGCTCAAGCCATCATCAAGCTGTCACAAGGACTGCTGCAGGACAGCCTCCTGCCCTGGCCTCTCCTGACTCATACTTCTGCGCAAAGCAGCTAAGTGGTCTCCTGACAGGTTCAAGCCAAATCATGTCCTTTAAACTTTTCAATGGTATTCTTACCTATTTAGAATCAAGTCCAATGTTGTTAGTCTTCAAGTTTTTATTACTCTGATGTCTTTTGACCTCCATGACTTCCTCCCACTCTTCTGCTAGCTCAGTGGGCTTCTAACTCTCTGGCTTCACACTTCTTCAATTTCCCATATTAATTTCCCTTTCCTGGTCTCAGTAGGGTTGTTCACCTCAGCATGAGAATCTCAGACGTAAACACAAATGTAATCTTCCTAAAGAGGGTGCTTCTGACCACCCATCAAAAATGGTACCCCTGCCACTGCTGATTATGCCTCACGCATCTTACTTTTTACAGCATTTATCAAAATTAGTTGGTTTAGTGTTTAAGTTCCACCAGAACCCACTCCCCAGAAACAAGATTTATCAGTCCAATTTAACATGACACTGGGCAGTGCCTGGCATGTCACCACAAGGATCTGTTGAATGAATGGAAAAATAAATTTTATTTTGAACAAACATGAACTAGTATCTTCTGGCAGTGAAATAAAAGTCAAATACACCATGAAGCATGGCAGAACAATTCTGAAGATTTCTAGAAAGCATTCTAAGAATGATTTTAGGCAGCAATTTTTTTCAACAGTATTTATGTATCACATTCCTAAGGATGATTAGTGAATTGCTAATGAAAGTTTCACCCAGCTACAAGGTCCTATTAGGATATCCTGCCTGAGGAAGAGCACCACACTTAAAAGAGCATGGGCTCTAATTAATTCTGACTGATGTGTAGTCTGCACAAGTTACTTACCACTCTTTGCCTGCTTTATTTATAAAGTGAAGCTACTAAGTTGTTTCAGTTATTGTGAAAACTAAGTTTTAAAAACTAAACCATCTAAGCATAGTACCTGACATGTTGTAAATAGTGAATAAACTTGCTATTATCACAAAAAGTGTGAGTGGGAAAGCGTAGGCAGTGGAGTTGAAAAGTCAAATAAACATATTCCTCTAGTGGAGATGGGCACACAAGCAACACCAGAAATGTATGTCAGTACATGTTCCATTCAAGACAAATGTATACAAAGCTAGGTCTAGACAAAACACCCTGAGGAAAAGGGGAAAGTGTCTTTACTAAGGAGTTTGGTGATACATGAAGCTGAATCTTCCAAGAAAGCAGCAAAAGGTGAAGAAAAGTCCCAAGTATAGGCAACAATAAGTAAAAGAAATGCAAGATAAAAGCGACATGGACTATTGCTGGAAGTGGGCTGGAAGCTGATAATGGCCAGATTGTCTACCGCAGCACCACCCTGGACACACCTGATCTTGTCTGTTAATGGCTGGGTAGGCCAGATGAGAAAGGGCTACAGTCCTGTGAGAAGTTTCTACAGTGCTGTGAGAAGTTTCTACTGCTATTCCTTGGGTACCAGAGAAAATGGAGAAAGAAAATAAATATGCTAATTTGATACCAATCTTTCTAAATAAGACAACGTACTTTTATGACTTTAAATTACTGGATAATCCCATGACCTGTTAACCTAAAATGGAAAATGTCATGAACCTCAACTCTTGAAGCCACATGAGTAATTTGTTAACAATGACTATGTGTATCCTATGCTTAAAACCTTATTTCCCACAATGGCTAGTGTCATTCTAGTTATCACGACAGCTGCAGGTAAAACCCACCAAGAGATTATTTATGCCATGAGCTATTTTTTTACATGGATTATCTCATAAACTCTTATAAAAGGAATTAGCCCCTTTTACAGACTAAAAAACTGATGCAAAGTAAGGTTTCAGGAACAAGGCTAGTAAATGATAGAGCCAGGATTCAAATCTAGGTTGACTTCAAAGCTATAAAAGTAAACCAACCTGCTGAACTACAACACTGCTAAATTCACTATCATTTACTCAAAAACTTGTGAGCCTCCTATAATTTAAACCACACTAACTTAGTGATTCTTAAAATTCACAGTATAGGAAAATAACTTGAGTAGCTTGCTAGAACAGGTTGTAAGACTCCACCAGATTTTGGCTCAGCAAGTCTAGAATGAAACTGAAGGATCTGCATTTTTAATCATAAGTACAATCAATTCTGCTTCGCTTGACCTACGAGCCGTGTGCTGATAGACTTTACGCTGGATGTCCTAAAGCTTCAAAGACACTGGAGCCTCTTGACCTCTAGATGTTTTGGATTTAAAGGCAGTAATACAAGGTATACAAAAATACATATAAGAAAGACTTCACAGAGAGAGAGATCATCTGATCTGAAATGAGGTAAGGGTAAACAGGATTTTACAAAGAAACTGATCCCCACCAACTGACCCTCAATTGGCTACGTAAGTGTCTACTACTGAGCTTTCCCTCCAGCCCTAGGGAACATTGTACAAAACACAAGACAAGATGGGATGATCAAAGATCTTAGTGAAAACATATCTGCTTTGGGGAACAGAGTAACAGAAAAACTGAGAAAGCCTGGACAGCCTGAATATTGACTTAAATAAACATGCAGGTTTTATAGGAAGGGGCTAGAGGCTTTGAGAAAAATGGAGTAATCACAGCTATATTCTCTGGAAGAGTACCCTCAAGAAGCTACACAACACTAATAAAACTAGAACATAAACAATAGGAATGCTTGTACTATTACTGTCTTGATCCAGAACTCAAGAACAAGGCATGTTACAAAGAGGAGAAACAGTCAATCTAAATGACTAATTACTTGTAGGGCAAAGGAAATGACCAGAGGTCAGTAATTTCTTCTCTCATGAAACACAAACTGATTACTATCCATTTCATATTACCTTCCTGTTCTTATAGAGCTGAGTAAGCCCAAAAGACATAAAGAGCTCTCTTATTTAGAACACAGTCCTACCATCTATGGCCATAACACCTTATACATGCCTGGCCTCGTCAAAATACAGTCTAGGACTAAGTGACTAAGTAATCAGCTACAGTTTAAATATTAAAAATAGCCGGGCGTGGTGGCGCACGCTTGTAATCCCAGCACTCGGGAGGCTGAGGCAGGAGGATCGGTGAGAGTTCGAGACCAGCCTGAGCTACAAAAGTGAGCTCAAGGCCAGCCTGAACTGCATAGTGAGACCCTGTCTCAAAAAAAGACAAAAAAAAAAAAAAAAAAGTGTGTGTGTGTCTGTGTGTGTGTGTGTGTGTGTGTGTGTGTGTGTGTGTTTATCCATGAAACACTACTCAGAGCAACATAATTTCACTTTACATCAAATTCTAACAAATTCAGCACCTGACTTCCAAACCACAGCAGTATGGAAGCAAAAATTATAAAGGGTACAGAGTCTCCTTTAAGTCCTAAGACCAAAGTGGGGAGAAAAAAATAAAATATAAAAAAAGCACACATGATCACTCAAAGTTCTCCACAATTGTTTATTGACAGGTACACATGATTCCCAGAAAAATGAAATTAATGAGAGTCTTTAATGTTTCAAACACTTACAATAAAGCAAAATGATCTTTAAACATTCCTGAAAGCTAAATACTTCAAAAACAAGTAATATTTACCAGATTAAATGAGAGAATTCATAAAGGATGGTTGATTCAATGCCAGTAGCAGGCTTCACAACCTAGACATAGTGAGCAGACAGTTAAGGGCAAGAAAGCTGTATTTTACAACAGGGTTTGAAGATGAAAGCCTTTGCTTTCATAAAGTAGCTAATCAAGAATGTGTCCCCACAGATAAAGTTGTAAATTGGGTGACTCTTTCCTGATGAATGTGCCTTTGAATTTCACATCCCAAACAGTAGAAATGCACCTTCAACAAAACTTAGTACTATTACACTACTCACACAGGTCCTATAAATTGACTTACAGAAATCAGGCAACATCATTCAGTGCTCAATGTGTAGCAACAAGCTGTGTGACAACCTTTTAAAGCACACAGCAACACATTAAAGGCTCTTTGTTCAACAGATTAATTTTTACTATGAATTAACACTAAGAATTTCATCTATTTTTAAAAACAGTAAAAAACATCATTTTCTTATTGGGAATTAAGAATTTAAATGCTTTTGCTATGCTAATTATATTTCATACTAAAGCCATGAACTCTATTCCTCCATGTGTAGAGGAAAAATATGCTATCTTGGGAGGCTGAAGCAGGAGGATCGAGGTCCATGCCAGTCTAGGCAACTTGGGAATACAATAAAAAGTTAAAAGGCTAGAGGTGTATATTAGTGGTTGTGCATTTGTCCAGCATGCTTAAGGCCCTCGGGTTGATCCCCAATAGCACAAAGAGGATAAGATAGTCATATAATGATTATTGCAACAAGAGTTTAAGATGTATATAAATAGCAGAAAGGAAAATCAATGTATTTTGTAACACTAGAAGAGTAAAATAAAATACCCTCCATTGTGACAGACAGATAAAGCAGTTAAATGAATGTAAGCCTCTCATATTTCTCACACAGCAAAGGCCAGAAAAGACAGGGTGCAGAAAATTTTGTGCACCAAATGATTGTACATTAACATATCAATGATTAAGATTAAGGTGTATCAGAAAACAGGAGTCAAATAACCTACACATTACAAACATTAACCAACTGGGGCAGGCCGGTACACTCGCTGCCTTTCCCTGCTCCAACCTTCCCTCTTCTCTCAGTCATCTGTTCTCTAGAAGCTGACAATACAAGGACACTGACCAGTCAAATGTCTCAGAAACAGCTATTATCAAACTTTAGGGTTTTGGGCCTGGCGGATGGTTCAGTGGTCTAAAGCGCCTGCTTGGGCAAGCTTGGGCAGCTTCAGGGACCAGGTTCGATCCCCGGCACCACATGCTGCACCAGCCCTGCCCTTGGGGCAGGCTGAGCTGGCCATAAAAATGAGTGAATAAACAAACAAAGGTTCTGAAACAAGGGAAAAATAAATAAATAATAAATAAATAAATAAAATAATTATTTAAAAAAAAAAAAAAAAACTTTAGGGTTTTACCCGTACGTCAATTTGGTGCATTTTGGTCAGCATTTTTCTAATGAACATGAACGGAATATAATAGAAATCGTCATAAAACATCACGTTCAATAAGGGTTTGTGGGTTTGTGGGTCTTAAGGTAACACTAAGTGTTAACAATAACTAAGACAGTGGGTATATGCCAAATCATTCATTCATATTGGGTATGTACTAGGTCACAATGCTGGATGTACTTCTTACTGTGAGGTATGACTTAAAAAAAAAAAAAAAAAAAGAGGGGGACTAAATCAGACAGATACTTCACTAGAAATCTAGGTCCAATAGCAGGACCCCAAAATTGCACGTTTTCCCTCAAGCTTCAGCACCTATGTAGACTCTGCTTCAGATGGACCAGAGGAAGCAATGCTAGAGTTTCCTGGTAGTGTGAGAACAACAGGCCTAAGCCCCAGCTCAGCCGCCATCTGGCTGGCCCTGGAGGCGCTGCTAGGATCCCCACTCATACCCCAGCAGGCAACGCTCACTAACTCTGTATAACTTAGCAACCTCCACGGTAAGGCTCCTCCTTCCTCCACTAATGGCAAACGGTCAACTCCTGCAACCAACTTTCCTGAACTACAACTTCCGGACCCACATGCTCCCAAAGAAATCTCCCAGCTGAAGATCAGTACTCCCCACTTTCAAGAGAAGCCACATCCAGATCCCCCCAAGATCCTGAAAACAGAATGCCCTCCTGCCAGCGCCCACCCCCCCGACTCGCCCCAAGCCCCATTCTGTGCGCATCCCAACTAGGGGCAAAGGTATTCTCCCAAAGCCTCTCATCAAACCACCACATCTGATCTAGAAAGGGCAGGCCTAGTACCCCAGGAGTCCAGTAATGGCCACTCTTTCCCATCCCTAGGGACATTTTTTTTTTTTTTTACTTAAGTGGTTCCGAGGCAAGTTTCCTATTTCTCCTGCACTCCCAAGGGCTTGTAGGTCTCTCCCCGTCAGAGGGCATCTCCCACCCCCACGGCCCGGGCGCCGTGAGAAGCAGAGGTGCTCCCAGGACCAGGACGGCCCTCCCACCGGGGCCAGCCTCCTCCTCCACGCACAGTCTCCCTGCTCCGCCCCAGCACCGGCAGGCCCCGGCCCCGCTCCCGCCCTAGGTAGGCCTCCCGTCCCGCCCGGAGACCTCCCCAGGGTCCTCCCGCTGGCCCCGATCCAGGACCTCCGCGCCCACCTCCTGGGGGAGCGCCGCGGGCCCCGACCGGAGAGCCGGCGGGCGGGATCCACTCACCCCTCAGCCCGGGAGGCGGGGGCTGCTGCAGCGGCTCCTCCGGCTGCGCCTCTCCTCCCCCCTCCCGGCCGCCGCCACTCAGCCTCCGGCCTGCTCCCGCCCGGCCCCGGCCCGGCTCCGCTTCACCTCGGGCCCCCGCTCCGGCCACGGGAGCCAGTGTCCTGCATTGACCCGGAAGCAGCTTCCCCGGCCCAACAACAACACGTGACCCCGCCGCACGTGTCATGTCCGCTGCGTGAAGGGGCGGGGTCTCCGGAAGAGCAGCTCCTCCCAGACCAAACTGGGGTTGTCATGGCGACGAGGCAGCGGGTAATGCGTGGTTTCACCAAAAACAGTTTCTCACCGATCCTTCTCTTGCATTCTGAAGAAGAGGAATGCGGATTGTCACTTCCCAGTAAAGTGGAGTCTCCTTAAAGAAAGGAACACTGACTGGACTGGCCCTCTCCAGATATAGCTGGAATCTCAGCTTGGCTCACATTCATTTACTGTGTGACCCTCACCTAACCACTTCTTGTCTCTGCCTTCAGTGTCTTTATTTATAAAATAAGGAACACGTACTAGGTGTGACCTGGGGACCATCTGTAAGATCTCATCCTGCGTAGAGATAGGCATGTGGTAGCCTTCCTTCCAAGGCCTGTGGGCTCTGAATCTCCAAGAACAGCAGCTTTCCTTTATTGAGCGCCTCCTGGATATAGCCATTGTCCGTAGGAGATTTTTAATTTTCTCAGCCCTCAAATAGTTTTTTGTTTTTTTTTTTTTTTGGTCAGGCAATAGCAGAGTCTGTGAAACTCAGCACTTTGGAGGCTGAGGTAGGTGGAGCATGCGAGTCCAAACCAGTCTGGACTACGTATTTTGATTTCAAGAAAGCCAGCCTAGGTGGTACTTTCTGGAATTGAAAACTGAGGTTCATAAGCATAGCCCTTTATATTCAACTTCTGTTTTCAAGACCCTGAAGAGTAACCTTGTGGCCTAGGACATTGTGGAGAGATGGGACACTGTAGAGCAAGAGCTGAATCAATTTGAGTTACCTTTGTTCCTTTTCAACAATCATTTATTATCAGCTTCCTATCTGACAAAGCATTTTTATGACTATTACATAAATCTTGGAATGTATACTGAGTTTCACAGAACTTTGGCCTTCACTTTCCCTGATACTAAGAACATAGTAACACCTCAATCCTATAACAGATTTCTTTGCCTTGTTGATGATAACATCTAAAGCCTACAAAAGAGTCCTCTCTGCTTCTTGTAGTGTGTCTACAAAGCTCCACCTCTTTGATGCTTCCACCTATGTTCTTTGGGGACATTTCTTCCCAGGAAAATCATGACCCTTAGGGAAATCTCTTGATCCATCTTCCTGTTGTCACTCATATTTGGCTCAGGATAAGCTAGTATTTCCTTCAAGCATAGGTGTTACCTTTATGTCCAAGGAAGTTAAGTGATCTGCCCACAACCACCCATTTAGCAAATTGGGCAGGCTGCGGTTAGAATCCAGGTGGGGTTGGCAGCGAAGTACAGGCACTTCATACCGTGCTGTGTTATTGCTGCTGCTCCACGTGTGTTGTATCTGACTGCTGGGTTCTTGTTGCTTATGTTATTAAACATTTTTTCCTCGGGGTCATTCACAACTGATCTGAAGGAGACTTCAGCCTTGTATGGATGTGTCCCTACAGCATTACATGTTGAAAAGTCTCTGTGCAGAGGGCATATGCTTTTGCATGCCATGTGTCAGGGGGGGAAGTGAGAGATGTGATGTGTGTGCATGGGTGTGCACCAGTTCCTAGAGAAGGAAAGATAAAATTCTGTAGGTAAGGACCAGTGACCATTTAACCATCATTAGTTCCTAAGGACCTGCTCTTGACACTTTATTAATTTTGTTTTACCCAATAGGTGAGAATTAGAGCAGCATGTCTTCTATTTCTCAGGAGAGGACTTCCTCCTTCTTCCAAAGAAAATAAAGCGCTTTTCTGACACTTTAAAAATTCATGGGAACACTGTGGTCAATGACATGCCTTCAGGCAAAAGTATCCTCAATAATAAAGACCTTCAGAAGAGTGGAGTGAAAGGTACAGAGAGGGGAAGGAACTATGGAGGCGCTGTGTGACTGTTTGCTGACAGACTAAATTGTGTGTTCCGGTGGAGATTTGAGTATATGGGTCAGCAGCGTTCTCAAAGAGAGCTCACCCACAAATCGTTGATGTAGATGTAGATGTCTTGTGAGCAACAGGGAAAGGAAGAACTATAAACCATAACTGTTAACAACACACTGGTAACCTGTATATAAATGCATGCATGGACATGACTGGGTGTGGTTGGTTGTATATTTGTATCTTTGAAATATATGCAAGATGCTTTTCTTTTGTTCTCTCCTGTAAGAGAGCAAACTCCTGAAGAAACCATAGATATTTACCCATTTCCTGTCAATCTCTTCAAGACAAACCAGAGCTCTAGAACTCATATCTGATTGTGTTACTCCTGGAGTTTACCCTTCTTGGATTCTTCCTGGCTCTTGGAATAAAGTCCACAGCTGATAACATGTTTCTCCAAGTTCCTTGTGATCAAGATCCTGCTGCCTTTTCAGCTTCATCTCTTGCCTGTTTCCTTCTGTTCGTTGCCTTTTCTATTGATCTGGTAGCCGCTAGCCGTACAGGGCTGTTTAAATTTAAATGAATTGAGCGAGGCAACCATGATAGCACACCCCAGGAATCCCAGCCCTTGGGAGGCTGAGACAGGAAGATCCCCTCAAGTCCAAGACCAGCCTAGGTTGTATAGTGAACTCAAGGCTAGCCTAAACTACAGAGCCAGACCTGTCTTAAGAGAAAAAAAAAAAAGAAAAAAAAGAAATGAAGTCAAGCAAAGTGTCATTTCCTCAGTCAAGTGACACTAGTCATGCATATTGGCTAATGGCTATTTGTGAGGCTAATGGCTATTGTATTGGACAGTGGATATATAGGATATTCTCATCAACACGGAAGTTACATTGGACAGTTCTGATCTATAATCTCATCTTCATATTGATATATATTCTATTGGAATTTCTCCCACTGAGCCCTTTGAAACATGCTTCTTCTGTGTCCTTGGGATGGAAAATTATACATGATTATTAATTGCTTATTTCCTTCTTGTTTTTCTAACAACTGTGACAGCAGAAGCTAGGTCTCTGCTATTCAACATTAACTCCCCATTATTTGTAATGGTCTATTGTTAAAAGAAGTAACAAAGTTACATGTATGATCATTTATTTTTGGGGTCCAGGGATTTATCTTTGGACCTCATGCTTGCTAGGCAGGCTCTTATGCCACTGAGCTATCTCTCTGGCTCACATGTATGATCATTTTATAGAAAATTACTGATAGTTGATTATTTGACCTACAAGCAGCTGTTTTACATAATTCAACCTCACAATAAGGAAGAACTTTGAATCAGAGCTGCTTTAGTTGGTTATAGTGAATTCTCTGTTACTAGAATAAGTTAGCCAACCAATTCTACAATGTTAGAGCAATGTATAATTTCTGAACTAGTTAGATTAGTTGCCCAATTGATTCTGAAATTCTAAGTTGAACTAATTTTTAATTGAGGATTCACTATACCCTGACATCAATCATAGTCACTTCCGGAGATCTTTCAGTGCCAGATGCTGCTTGAGATATTTTTCATTGATTACGTCCTTTAATTCCCATGAAGAACTCCATAAAGTACATTTGGTGTTATCTGATTTCCCAAGTGAGAGCTGGATTAAATAATACACCCATTAATGGATAGCTAGTAAGTGACAGGTGCAGGGCCAGATTTAGGTCAGTCTGACATGAAAATCTGAGTTCATAATAACCCTGTAGTGATGCTATGCAGTTCTATTATGAAGTTCAAGCTAGACATTTGCACATCCCTTTAACTCAACAGATGCTTACCTTATGTTACTGTGCCTTACATGTAGTCAGAGGTCTTGAGGGAAATGGAATTCTTCAGGTGAAAGAATGAGTGGTGTGTGACATATGATGTATATTAATACTGTATATATCATACATAAAGGTATTGTCAAGAGATTTCATCAGATTCACCAAGTAGTCCCAGCTCATAAATGGAGGATACATGACCCCTTTAAAATTTGCAGTTCTCAAATTCTATATTTTATTGTAGTCAACATTATTGATGTATTCTCAGGAAGTAGCTTTTCATGCCAATCTTAGTGACCAATCAAAGACCAAATTTTAAACTGATGAGTCATACCTGGAACTGTTTGGAAAGTATCAGTGATTTCTTACTTGCAGAATAAGACATTTACAAAACAGTTCTTATTTTGCTTTTCTGTCATTTCTGTGGATGGATTGGCCATAAGAAGTATTAGTTCCAAGGTCTCACATTTATTGAGTCATTTGCGATAAGTTGCTAGGAGTCTCAGTAATCCCTGTTAATTTTTGTTATGCAGAATATACATATAGAAAAGTGCATATAATGTAAATAAATGTACATAACCCAGTGAATTCATGTAACCTGTTCACATCACAGAATATTTCCAATATCCCAGAGCCTCCCTCCAGTCTGTACAAACACAATTCTCCCTAAAGTTAACTGTTTTAATTTTGTAGTTCATTTTCCTCTATTTTTAAGCTTTGTATTAATGGAATCAAATGAGATGATTGCACTGAACATTGTAGTGTCATCTTTGTTACACGTATCTATAATTTACTTTGTTACTAAATATTTCATATAATCATATCATATAATCCAAATAAATAAATAGATATTGATTTATCCATAGAACTAATAATACATACTGGAGTTGTTTTCAGTCCTGGCTACTATGCGCACTGCTAAGAACATTCTTGTTCCTGAAATATGGTGCACAAAAGTTCTAACTTCTTTTGAAAATATAGCCAAATGGATTATAGCTTTAGCTCATCATTGTCCAGCAAAAATATAGTGTGAGGAAATTCATGTGTGATTTAGACCTGTCTAATGGCCACATTACAGAAGTTTTAATAAGTGATTATTAACAAACATGCATCTTATTAACCTAGTACATCCAAAATATCATTTTAACATGTCATCAGTATGAAAGTGATATGTGGATGTTTTATATTCATTTTATATATTAAGTCTTCAAAAATTCAGTGTGTACCTTATACTTGAAGCAGTTTAGGTTAGCCCCAAAAGCCCAAAGTGACCGTTACCCACCATGTCGGGGAGTACAGCTGTAAATAATAAACAAAGCATTTTTTTTACACTTACGGTGCCATGCCATTGCAATTCCTGAAAGTGGTGTGTAAGTTGCAGTTGTTCGACATCTTTCTCAATGCTTGTGGCTGTCAGTCTTTTTAATTTTAGCCACTCTGCTGGTGGTTACTTTTTCATATTTTGTTTTCATTTCCTTTTCCTTAATTTTAAGAACTTTAAGTATTTTTTCATGTTTATTAGCCAGTTGATATTCTTTTTCATGACAAACCTGGGCTTTTTTTGTATTGAACTGATACATCTTTAATCTGCTCCATCAGATTAATTGAAAATATCTGTTTTTCTATTCTCAGCAAATAATTACAGAACATTTATTCTTTAAGTGATAAATTTCTCTAATAAAGCCACATTAACAGAGTTGTCTATATGGGACAGTTTTAATTACAGACATGATGTACATCATAATTAAAGTGCTATTTAAATATTTGAGCCTCTTCCTCCTAGGAAAGAATATTTATGCTAAAGCCATGAATTAAAACTCCCCACAGGAAACCTGCTTGAGTAATGCCATAGACCAGCGATGGCAAACCTTTCAGAGAGTGAGTGCCAAACTGCAATGCCAAACCCATCCATTTATCACCATGTGCCAACATTGCAATTAAACCTGAACACTGAGGTTTTAGTTTAAAGCAAATAATCAGTACCTAACATCTTTCATCATAAAGAAAAACACAATAACATGCATGCTATAGATTTGCCATCTGCCTTAGACCACGATAAAACATTGCACCCACCTCTCTCCTGCCTGCACTCCTGCTCTTCCTCCTCCTCTTGCGCCCATTCCGCTTTACCAGCTGGTGGGACACAAATGTGTTCAAAATGGCTTGGCCCTTTCTTCCTGTTGGGCTTGCAAAGTAACTAACCTTTTCTCTCAGAGTCTGTAAGAAATATGCTGCTGCTGTTATTTCAAGGTTTTTTTGTATGTGTCTTCTAGTGTGTTGGTCCTGGCCACCACACCTGAGCTAAATTTCTTTCCTCGTGGGGACTTTCCATCTTGAGAGGAAGAAACTAGATATAGACAAGAGCCAAGAAGTGTTTATCAGTCTAAACAAGTTTTCCATATGGCAGATGGCACTTGGGCATTAGGCTATCA
Source organism: Myocastor coypus (assembly GCA_004027025.1). Classification (NCBI taxonomy): domain Eukaryota; kingdom Metazoa; phylum Chordata; class Mammalia; order Rodentia; family Myocastoridae; genus Myocastor; species Myocastor coypus. The sequence continues at coordinate 207,233 of PVJA010000179.1, forward strand.
GCTAGGATAAAGAAGTATCCCATGAAAGGGCATTGTCATTTGGATGTGGGGTTTCTCCTAAAGGCTTGGTCAGTAAGGCAGCAGTGTTCACAGGTGAGGTTTTTGGATGACTGGATTGAAAGAGCTGTGATCTCATAAGTAAATTAAACCATTGATAGATTCATAATGTTATGGAAGACATAGAATATGTAAGATTTGGGGCTAGTTGAAGAAAATAGATCTCTCAGGACAGGGTCTGGAAGGGTATATCTTGTCCCCTGCCCCTTCCTCTCTTAATTTCTCTTTCTCCTTCCTCCCTCCCTCCCTCCCTCCTTCTCACTGTCTTGCTTCCTGGATTCCATTTTCTGCTGCCATATCCTCCAACTACAATGTCACTTTGACATAGGCCCAAAGGCATTGGAGTCAGCCCGTTACAGCCTGGAACCTCAGAAACTGTGAGCAAAAATACACCTCTTCTCCTTTAAGTTGTTTGTCTCAAGTATTTTATCATAGTGACAAAAAGCTGACACATCCATTCCCAAGTCTCCTGGAGGCACCAGACTAGAGTTCATATGTTTCCTCCAGAGACGTCAAGCCCAAATTATAAGAAAATATATTTCTTAATTTTTCAGATGTGTGCAAATTTTAAGAGATTTTTAAAATGGGCTTCTATTTTTTCTTCATAATGCAGGGGATCAGACTCAGGGACTTCAGCATAATAGGCATGCACACCACCACTGCCAGACTCTAATTTCTAGTTTAATTAAACTATGATCAGAAAAGGTATTTCATAGGATTTCAATCCTTTACAAAGTATGGAGCTTTGGTAAGTGTTACGGTTTATGTCTAGTTGTTCCCCCAAAGTCTCATGCAGTCATGGGATGAGGACTTCTAGAGTTTGACACTTGACTCATGAACCACTGGGGTTATGTGTTTTAGTACTGATGAGATTATGGGTCTGAGTACTGCTGGGAATTATAGGTGTGGCCTTAGAGGAATAGGCTAAGGCAGAGAGCTGGACGTAATATAAAGAGAGACAGAGAGACAGATTCAGGCTGTTGCTCTGCTGCCGTGATTGGTCTGTTGCCTCTGTCACCATTTTGTTTTGGTTCTGCCATCATGAACTGCTGGCCTCTGCATTGTGCCTCTCTGCCTTGGATCCAGCCAAGTATGGACTGAAACCTCCAGTAATTATGAGCTAAGTAAACCTTTCATTCCTTCTTTTTGGGTGTTGGGTATTTGTCCCAGCAATGAGAAAATAGTAACTAAGACAGTAAGTATGGTAAATCAGGCCTAAATTCTACTGAATGCTTAAAAACAATTTGCATTCCTTAGTTGTTGAATGTAATCTTCTATAGAAGCAATTTGATCAAGTATATTTATTGTGGGGCACCACTGCCTATATCCATATTGAATTTTTTACAAATTATTTTTGCAATAATAATTTCTTAGCATTTTTGTTTTGTTTTGTTTTTGGAAACAGTCTCACTATGCAATCCAGGCCAGCCTGTGACACACTATGGAGCCTCACCTGGCCTCTAACTCACAGTGATGTCCCTGCCTCAGCCTCCTGATTCTGGGATTATAGTCATGTACTACAGCACCTGACTTGTATTAATTGATAAAAGTGAATTGATTCTTTATATTTGCAACTGAGAAAAGTATGTCAAAATTTCTTACTGTAACCATAAATCTGTTTTTCCTTATAGTTCTAATAATTTTGTATTTAAAACTATATAACACATAAAAATGTTATATTAAATCAATTAAAACTATATACTTTTTCTGGTTAATTTGACTTTCATCATGAAATGTTTATTCTAACGCTTTCTTAATATTATTTATTTATTTGTTTGTTTGTTATAGGGTCTCGCTACACAAGTTCAGACTTGTAGTGATCCTCCTGTCTCAGCCTCCCCAGCACTGGGATTACAGGTGTGCATCACCACCCTCAGGGTTCACAGCATTTGCTACAGGGGACGGAACCCAGGTCCTTGCACTTGCCAGGCGGGCACTTAGATCACTGCGCTATCTCCCCAGCCCTATCTTAATAGTTTTAAAGGCTATTTTGTTTGATACTAATCAGTTTTCTTTTGGTAAGTCTTTTTGTATTCTTTTGTAATTGTCATTTTATATTTTAGAGGAAGCTTATTTTATTTTATTACTTCCGTTTTTGGTGCCAAGGACCAAACTCAGGGCTTCTAGCTTGCTAAGCAAGCATTCTACCGCGGAGCCAAATCCCCAGGCCCTGTCACATTATGTTTTAGATGTATCCATAATAAGCATAGAATATTGTTTTCAATTTATCCTGCTAAAATTGAGCTTCTAATTGAATAATTTTATCTGAATATTTAATATAATTATTTGTACAACCACCTTACCATGTGATTTGTTTTTGTTCCATTTCAAGTTCATTTTTCCTTATAAAATTAAGTAAATTTTTTACTCCATTTCCTCTACTATTATCTTTGAAGTTATGGGCACTTCTACTATTCTTTTAGTGGTAATGGGGACTATAATAAATATTCTGGACATAGTAAAATCTAATATTGCTTGATAACATTGCCATTTCCTTAGACAGTGCAAGGGTTTTTAACTCCATTTATCTCACCTGAATTTTACACCATTACAGTCTTATATGGAAGCTTAAACACATAAAGCCAAGAAGATAATGTTAATATTCCTTTTGTAGCCAGTATTCATTTAGACACATTTTATAGTTATGAATGTGTTGCTTTTTATGTTTAGCCAGAGTAACATTTCCCATTTAACTGCACTATGTGTGGCGCTGACTCCTTGTACAGTGCTGTGCTGTCAGGACCGACCTCCAGCTCTGACACTTGCTCATCATGCCTGGCACGAACTCAGCACACATTCAACAGTGACTTCTCCTCCCTCTATCCTGACCAGGTACCTTCCGTCACACTTCGGAATCCAGTGAATGTGCATCTGGATACCTCCTATAAGTACAATCATACAATAATTTGTCCTTTTCTGCATTGCTCACCTAGCATGATTTTTTAAATTAGTTTTAGTGAAAAGCAATAGCAACGAGACAGTTTCACAACAGATTAGTAGGACAGTTACGATAACTCATCCATTGTGTATTGTTGTCTTCATAGTATTTGTTCAGAGTACAAGATGAAGATATGATATCTCGTCTAAACACTATCAGTACAAATCTTTCTTCTCACTGAACTAAAAGAAAGTAGCTGTATATAATATAGTTCAATAGTCTGTAATAGTAGTGAGTTATCAGCACAACTGGCAATGTCGGAAGCTGCCGACTTGACCTTTTACAACTCAGTGTATTAATATGGCTTTACTTTTTATATGTCATGGTTAGACTATCCAGATGGCTGACACTGTTAAAAGATCTACAAATAGCTGTATATAGTTTCAGGGTAAATCCTGAGGTGATTTGACTGACCTTGCTGGATACAAAATTTTTGTTATATAGGTCTTGCTTTACCTTGGTCTTAACCACCTAGCATGATTTTTTTTTTTTTTTTTAATGGTTGGAAGTTTATGTTGGAATTGTAGTTATTTTTTAGTTATATACTATTTGAGAGAGATTGGTTCCCAGACTCCAGCGCAGATACCCAAATCTGCTAGTGCTCAGTTCCTTTTATAAAATGGTTTAGTATTAGTGTATGACCTACACAGATTCTGCCATATACTCTAAATCATCTTTAAATTATTATAGTAACTAATAAAAATGATATACAAATAGGTGCTATTCTGTTATTTATTTTTGGGTACAGGGTCTCACTATGCAGTTCAGACTCATAGTGAAGCTAGCATGGCATGTAGTACTAGGGGTGATCAAACTTGGACCCCTGCACTTGCCAGGCAGCCACTTAGACCACTGAACTATTTCCCCAGCTCAGCGCCATATTTGTTGCTAAGGAGACAATGACAAGAAAAAAGTCCATACATGTTCAGTACATGCACAATTTTTTCCTGAATATTTTCCGTCCTCATCTGGTTGAAAGAGAGAAAAGGAGAGAAGAAAGAAGAGAACAGAAATATATATCCACATATATGAGCATGTATACATATAGGTACACATGCACATAGCATATATCTAAGATAATTATACTACTAATTTCTACCAGTTCATTGAAAATAACAAGTTGTACTTACATTGTTTGACCAGTTTTGCATGCCTATATCTTAAAAATAGCAATACTCAATATAGTAACTGTTGTTAATTTCCTATTTGTTTTGCTCTGAAATTCTGTTATCATCATTTTTAGTTTTTAGTTTTCCTCTTTAAAATAAAAAAGAGATACCAGAGAGGAAGTGAGCTCTGTCTCTCAAATTCTCTCCACCCTCTACCTCTACTTAGAGGAAAGCCTTTGTCTTAGATAAAGTAACGGTCCACAAGTCAGGAAATGCCCTGTTAGAATCTTGTGCTTGGACTTTTGAGCCTTCAGAAATATGAAGGGGAAAGTTTTTTGTTCCTTTTGAAAACATATTTCCAGGTTCAGGCCAGCAAACCCTGTTAAAGAGACAAATGAAAATGAGAGAGATAGAGGATATCTTTGCGGGGGATCAGAGAACTTCACTGAAATGAAGCCCCAAGCTGACTCATAGTCCCAGATTTACTGAGGAACAGCAAAGGCATCGTGTTCTGCTGAGCACAGAGGTTTGTTTTGGCTTAGCAAGCTATGGTGACAGTTTGGCTCAGTTACTAACTTTTATCTGATGTCTTCTAGAGAGCTTCCTTGTTCTCCCCCCACGAGACTCATCTCGGCTCTGCTCAAGTGGGTGAAGCATCTCATCTCCAAGATGCTCCAGCTCCTCAGAGTTAGCAGTCTTCTGCCCTATGAGTCAACCCAAGTGGACATTGATCCAGTGGGTGTCACTGGGGACCCCACACCATATGGTCTGTGTTATTTTGTCATTGAAGCTAGAGATGACCAATACATATTTAGAAGCAGAATTACTGGAACAAATTATAGCTCCATGCTGAATGTTTTGAAGAAACATTCTGTCATACAGTTTTCCACAGTGGCTGCAGTATTTCTCTTATTCTGTAGACTATATTTTCAGCGTGTTGATAGTGTTCCACGAGCCTTCTTTCCTCTGTTAACAGGTCTGGGATACTGAGGAGTCCCTCCCAGACTCTTGTCTTTCAAAGAACTAGACCAGACAAACAAAAAACATAGAGATTATTACATTTATTAAAGGTATTAAGGGCAAGACAAGTAGGGTAAAGAAGCACTTTGCCAAGTGAGTGTGGACCAATTACAGTAGGAGAAGAACTGCACCAGGAAGTGTGAAGGCTGATAAAAAGGCTCACAACAGCCACAGGGTTAATGGCCACCATCCTTTATACCCCTATTCTGATGTCAGGTTGTCTTAGTTACTTTTTGCTCATTGCTGAATTCTGTCTTAGTTACTTTTTGATCGTTGCTGGGACAAATACCCAACACTCAAGATGAAGGAAGGAAAGGTTTATTTAGGTCACAGTTCGTGGAGGTTTCAGTCCATATTCGGCTGGCCCAAGGCTGACTGGAGCAGGGTGGAGAGCATCCAGTTCATGGCAGTAGAACAGCAGCAAAATGGTGGCAGAGGCAGCCAATCAATCAGGGCAGCAGAGAATGTGTTATGGACTAAACAACGAAACGACTGGAAGCAGATAAAGCAGAAAACATATCAATAGCAAAACCATACACTTATGTACACAGGATGAATCAGATATTGGTCTCAAGAACCTTCAAAAGGTTCAGCATATTGACTATAGCACAATGTAACGCTAAAACCATGTTTGGAATACATGTCACTCTTGTCTTTTTGATATGTACTGCTCCTGGTGTAAACTCAGCTACTGTCATTCTCTCAAGAGTAGTACTTGAAAA